>RSEF01000014.1:2060405-2086861 GCA_003993805.1 Himantopus leucocephalus
AAAAAAGAGAAACTGTTACCAGTATGTCAGGGAGACTTCTTTTAACAAAGCCCTCTGCAGTATTGATATCCGAGGGGGAGAAGAGGAGATTGCAAGAAGAAAGAATGTGAAAGAATTGTTATTACCTTAGTGAAGCAGCTATACACCATTACCCAGCTTAACAAACGTACTCTAAAAAACCAGACAGTTATAGCAATAAAGACATTTTGTGAAACGTACCCCTATGTACCTTAGACACAGCCCTCTTGGATAGAGCACGAATTTAGATTATGGAAATACCACTTACTCCCGAGTACTCCCTGAATATCTCCAGGAAAAAAAAAAAGTATGTCTCTCCAGCAATGTCGGCAGTTATTATTAAATATTATATGTGCTTAATTCTGTATGAGGCAGCACTTTCCAGGTCCCACTGCCTTCAGAAACCAGCGGGAGCTGGGTGCTGAGAGCTGCCTCTCCCAGCACGGCACTGGGAGCCACGCTGCTAGTCACATCGCCGTGAAGGCGCCTGGAGAAGGGAAGGCTCCGGGGAGATCTCAGAGCCCCTTCCAGTCCCTGAAGGGCACCTACAGGAGAGCTGGGGAGGGACTTTTTCCAAGGGCATGGAGTGACAGGACGAGGGGGAATGGCTTCAGACTGGAAAAGGGGAGATTTAGATTAGATATCAGGAAGAAACTGAGGGCGGTGAGCCCCTGGGGCAGGTTGCCCCGAGAAGCTGTGGCTGCCCCATCACTGGAGGTGTTCAAGGCCAGGTTGGACGGGGCTGTGAGCAACCTGGGCTGGTGGGAGGTGTCCCTGCCCAGGGCAGGGGGTGGAACGAGATGATCTTCAAGGTCCCTTCTGACCCGAACCATTCAACGATTCTATGAAAAGCCTGCCGCTTGCGGCCCCCTCCTCCCCGATGTACACCATGAGAAGCCCCTACGTACGTACCACGAGCTGCATTTGCAGACTGTCGTGGTTTGCAAGGCAGTAAGGGATCTTGCCATTTGACAAATTCATTATCGCATCGCCCTTTCGGTGGCCTTCTCCCCTTCTCACACCCCCCGAGACCTTGCTCCTGGGTGCTCCTGCACGCCGGCAGCAGAACGGCAGCAGGCTGGGCGGTGGCCCTGGGCGCTCCTCGCCTCCCTTCGCCCCGGGAGAAATCTGTAGAGAATGGAAATAAAGAAGTTCCCCCTTCTGCACATCGAGTTTAATTACTTTTGCTGTGCTGATCCCTGCCTGGCCCTCAGACAAAAGTATCATCTATATACAGTAAGTTGGCGGAATACCACAGGGAATTAGCCTGGATTTGAATGAAGAGCACTGCACCAGGAGTTTCATTTCCCTAATCGGGGAGCAGGATCTCTGGTGACACCGGTGAGCCAATCACAATTGCCCAAATTATACAAAAAGCATTCAACTTCGCAGTGAGCCCCTGATGAAGAATTATTCAGGGAAGTTACAAGAACAAGTTCAAATGCATTCTACACTATTGCCATCTGTTTGCAACAAATTTATGAACAAAAAGGAAGTTTCATGAATAAATTATTCACTACAAGTTATCTCCCCATTGCTTTTCATTAGTTTTGATAAAACATACACTTTCATCTATTTCACTTGCAAATCCTTTCGACAGACCAACCTTTTCATTCAACATGTTTCAACCACCGGGTAACAAATCCTGAGTAACCCAGCAGCCTTCACGCTACGAAGTGGGTACCTATGGTAGCCTGTCTGCAACAATCGGAGGTTTCATTTCTGTGCTGAGCACAAACAACTCCACCTCCAGAACGCCATCGTTGGTAATAGACATGAAATAGGCCGGGTTTCTCCACTAAGTGTATCTTTGAACTCAATCTTGCTGAGTCTAACGCTTCCAGGAACACTAGCTGGGTGTGCCGTGAGGCGCTCCTCGGTTCTGCATCCATCCCAGAACACCCTTGCCGGTTTGGTGGCAGAGAGGCCTTCCGGAACAACATGGAATACAGCCAGTGAGATGCTGACATGGAGAAGCCCGCGTCTCGCTGCGGCAAGGCAGCCTGGGTTTCCTCTGACTCTAAACCCAGCAGGTTGAGCCAGACCCCATCGCTGCCGCCCGTGCCCTTAACACCCACGCGCCTCAGACCACGAGGCCCCACAGTTCTGTTGTTACACGGAAATGGGCCTTATTACACAACCTAATCATGCGAAACCGAAGTTTTACAAACACTTGAAGCACATGAATCTCGTATCGTTTACATACAAGCCAAGAGTCTATGCACCCATCCACTACTCTTGCCTTAAGAACCTCATCACAAACGAATAAAGTCATTCATAAACACTTAAGTACCTTTCTTACTTTTTCAGCTATAGCATCTCCCATTTAGAACCACTTCAAGTCCATCAGGCTGCAATAAGCAACCGTCCTTCTCCGGCTGCAATACACATTAGATGAAATTATTCAATATACATCAATTATTTTGAACAATAGAAACAAAGTTATTGCAGAGAGTGCACTGTCGAAGTACCGTTCTGCTCTGTGATTCGGATGACATTCACCGGGATGGCAATCCAACGCACCGTGATTGTTCTAACCAACACTGCACCACCATCCACAAACGCAGCCTTAAAACCCTGTCTCCTTCTATGGCAGTAATACCTCCGGTGATTCCGGATGTAATGTCAGCGTTGTATTTCGTACCTAGAATTTCAGAGGTGTGTAACAAATTATTTCTCTCTCCTCACGGACAGCAAACATTAGGAGTGAAGAACCTTTGGCATAACTCATACATCTGCTCTATTTCACAGTGTTTATCAGTGTTTCATCTGTTCCCCCATATGGGCTGCCTCGGTTTTATAAGGGCTTACTCAATATTAGAGATTCATGCGCTGGAACATTCCATACACTCTTGCTTATGATGATTATAATTAGATGTGCGCACCAAATTGATGCTCATGAAACCCGGAACAAATAACCTGCACAGCCCTTCAAAAGCTTCAAGTTTTAGTACACCCTAATTTATGTTTGGAGCGCTAACACACTAATACCAGGGAGTAACTGGCTGACACTTAAAAACCCTATTAAACTACAATATGTTAACATAAACCTGTGTTAGCAGGGAATAGCCAGTTGTCACAACACTTTATTCATTGTTCCTCTTCCGCTTCCCTCTGGTTTTGTCTCCGCTCTGGAACTTCAGGCAGCAAACCAGACTGACTGTCTGGGGGAATCCTGCCACGTTGCTGGCATCTCTGCAAGTGAATTTATTTTGCCGACGCAACCAGCTTAGTACTTTCATTACACACACATACTTCCAGTACCACAGTTTGGCCTTTCTCACCCAACTGGTGGGTTGGAAGTGCCTTTGCCTCAGAATACCCACGTACGCCTGCCTGCGTGAGACGGCGGCGCTGAAACGCGTTCCTGCTGCGTCCCAATCCCGTTCCCACCCCTGGCGACCCCTTCTTGCTCAGCGGGGACAGGCAAACACGTCAAACAACAACGTCAGCCAAATCACGGAGAAACTCTCGGAGTGGTCACAGGAATCACACAGCACCGAAAATATTTCTCTGTGAAACTTCAGCGGTGTGGTCTCGAAGTGAGAGAGCAGAGGGCTTTCCCGCGACACCCTGCGTGCGACACCGCGCCTGCCGCTCCCGCACCGGCCTCTAAAGCACTGCCGGCTCGTCTCCTGATTCACCTCTTACCTACGCCCGTCACCAGGCCCAATGGAGGATTTTCGCCATACCTTCTAGAGAAATTTAATCTCTAGTGCTTTTTTAAAAAGAAATAAACAGACAAAAAATAAAATCTTACCGCTTTGGCTTTCACGGTTTAGGGGAAACTTACTTTTCACTCCTTTAAAGCTACTTCAGCTTTTTTAAACTCCAGACCTCTAGCGAGCGAGGCAGAAGGGCGAGCAGGGTGAGCACTGTGGTTAGACACATCAAGGGCAGCAACGACCGGGGTCATCGTTCCCCCTTCCCGTACTCAATCATGCTTTTGTTAAAGTCCACAGAAGTAAAACGAATGTCTTTAACAGGAGCACTTTAATGATACTTTAATAAAACTCCTCCTTTAGGAGGAGATCAATCCCTCAGTCTGCCACCGCTGGATCTCAGGAGCAGGTAACACCCAGCACACACTGCTCCGAGTTCTCCGGCAGTCTCGGATGGACGGACAGACGTGCCGCCCTTTCCTGGCGCCGCTCAGCAGCCCAGTGCCCCCAGCCGCAGGGTGCAGTCCCTCCGTGGCCGCCCAGGAGAGGGAGAAGGGACCTCCCGCAAGCGCAGTGCTGGCTCTGCCAACCCCCCTGCCTGCCACCAGCCTCGACGGGGCCAAACCGTCCTATTTGCGAACAGAATGCTTGTCTTTTAAAGGTGAAAACTTACACATTCTTTTGATTCTCTTCTGCCTCTTTCCTCCAAATGACTGCCTTCGGTCCACCGAGCTCTGAAAGCAGTTAGACCCCATTCTTAATTGTACAGCACATAGAGAAGCAATTCCTTCCAAAAAGGAAATTCAGTAGAAAACATTTACAGCTTTGGAAATGTTTAGTTGCGCCAGTTGTCATTGTAGCAAAGTTTGAAAATGTGTAAGACAAATCAATATTATTATTATCTTGACTTATTAAAAAAGAAATGACAGCCCCCGGGCTCAGCGCAGAACTGAAAGGCTCCTTATTCTCCAGCTGGCTGTACGTACCAGGGATGCATCTCCTCAAAAATGGAGAAAAACTTGGAATTTTTTGCCAGGGTAGGTTGTTTCTTTTTTTTAAACTTACAAAAATAAATTCAACTCACCATGATAAACTGCTAATTATATGTTTTGAGAATATCTTACAGTCAAGAAAGTCTGGGCGCGTGACTTTTGTAAAAGAAAACTTTTCACAAAATTCTGCGTCACATTAAATAAAATTAATTCAACCCCTTTCACCAAAACCGTTCCATTAATTGAGCTGTGAGCAGCGTCACTGAAAGCATCTGTCATTAGGCATCAGAAAGTTGTTTCACAAGTGCATCTCAAACCAGGTCTCAAGTAACTGAATCCTTGAGAGAGGCAGGAGCGATCCCGCTTTCTGACTCGGGGTCAATAGATCAAAAGCTACACTCCAAAGCCAGATGAGACGAGGAGGCTTCCCAGACCTCTTCAGCTGTCAAAGCGTGCACATTATACATGGCCAAAATTCACCACTTCGCAAGAATTGGCATTATTACCAGAGGGAACAGCAAAATCCTATACAAATCTGTTCAACTAATCTCTGCGAAGGGCTCTTTCTGGAAGTCCTCCCCGGGGCTACATCCTCCAGCTCCCGGAGTTCCACTTGTTCTCCAGACCCTCGGCGTGATCACATCATTGACCCCTCAACTCTTTCTCAGCCAAACCAGCAACTGCAAACAGGCGGCCCCAAAATCCTACTGCAGAACTGAGAAAAGACTAAAAGACAACAATTACGAAGCATTACTAGAAGTAGCGTGCCTACACGTTTATCATTTCCAAATCATTTATTGCCATTACAGTTAGCATTTTGTACGGCCATGTGCCTTGAAGGAACACAGACCGCAGTCACGGTTGCTAAACACTAGCCTCACAACAATCATAATGAATTATATTCAGGGCATTCGTTTATTTCCAGGTATAAAATGGAGGCCTACAGCATGAGGAGCTTACATCCGCATCAGAGAAAAAGAATATTCAACAACGGAATGATCCACTACAGCGTCATAACATGGAATACTCACCTTTTTTTTAAAAAAAAACCCAGCATGTTAGTTGAAAGGAAACGTAACCAGTTTAATAGACAAATAAACTTTTCTTTAAAGACATCTACTGAAAACTAGAGAAGCTTTAGCCCAGTGCAGTTTAAAGGATAAAACAGAAGAAGAAAAAACAGGAGCAAGAGATTCATTTTCAAATATACATCCATGATGTCTACTATTGATTTTCATAAGCAGCGTGCTAACCGGCCAGTTCTTCTCATCACGTATACTTTCTATTCTCGCAGCAGGATCCTGACAGGTACACAAATTAATATTTTGCACCCAGGAGGAAAGACCAGGCGCTCACACCCAACTGGGCAGCCCAGCGCCCCGTCGGCGGCAGGAGCCTGCTGCTCGTCCCTGACGGCAGCTGCCAGGCAGCAGCAGACCCCACCGTGCCACACATCAGAGATGACGCCCAGCTCGGTGAAATGGGCTTTTCGTTTCAATTCCACAATACCACCAAAGATAGGTGAACAGCACGAAAAGAGTGTCCTGTCTGAGGCACCGCAGACAGCTCATTATTGGAAGGGAGATTGATAGTACCTGGTAAACATCCGGAGAAATCACCATTTTAATTAAAGCCATTAGAAACATAAACCCCTTCTTTGAATTCCAAGGGAAAAAGAGTTGTTTGGGTTCTGGGGTTTGTTGGGGTTTTTTGGTTTGCTTTTAGGTGGTGGCGTTTTTTTGGGGGGGAGGGGGTGGTTCGTGACGGGGGGGCAGTTGTTAGTGATGGGGGAGCATTGAAATTCTCCTCAGTGCTTAACACAGCCAGAAGCCCACCTCCTTCTGTATTAGTTAGCGCCTGGTCTGGGTAATGAGCATACTGGCGGGTTTTGTTGGCTCGGCAGCGAGTCTGCGTGCCGTAAAGCCGTAAGCGGCACAGCTGGTGGCCGCCCCACAGCGGGGGTTCAGCCCCCGGCCAGCCCCAGCGCCGCATCCCTCTACTGAGCACGAGCTCCAAACAAACGCTACATCAAAGGCTTTAGGGAGGCTGAAGGTAATTTGTGCTGCTTCATATTCCTAGCGATAAGTCGCCGGCAATTATTTCTGTAGGAAAGAATAAAAGTTTCATAGTAACTGGGTAGCTCAATAGGTTTAGGAATTTGAGCGTAGAAAAGAACACGGGAATCACCGAACCCCTGACCATGATTTTTTATTATATACGTGTATGTATTTTTTCACAAGAGCATTTATGTATTCCTTGTCAATACATCTATGTGCACATGCATGTGTGATAACATATGTTTTTTCACAAGAACCATGGTTTGCAGTGTCTCACAAAACCTAAAACATTTTACTGCTAAATCTCATACTGATGTTTTAGTTTCCTGTAAGAGGTTCTGAACGTGACAGGAATTTCAGCAGTGTAAAATTGCCAAAAGCCTTTTACCTGCTTGAGAAAGAAATAACAGAGCTATTATTGTCTAATAAACAATACGCCTGTAACGCAGATAGCTCCTCTGAATGAAATGAATGTCCCAGAGGAATCTGACTCAGCATCATTTTTAGATGACATTTGCAATTCTTCTCATCAATGAAATAAATCTTGATATTTTTTTTTTCTTTTTGAGCAAGAGATACTTAATTGAATGTAATTAAATCACTCTACAGCCAAGGGAGGGTTTAATAGCGAAGTGCTCCTTGATGAGGTTCATAAAGTAGTGTTAGCCAAAAGCATCTGAGAGCAGCAGCAGGTGATGGCCCCAGCTTTCAGGTACACACAGCATTTCCGCACCAGCAGGAATTTGGGTAACATTCAGGAAGAATATGTTGAAAGTTTGTTTGTTTGGGGTTTTTTTAATTGTCTGTCCAGTTCAGGCAAGACCGATAGATATTAATTCCTCTGATCAGCACCGTTGCCTACAGCTGTGATGCGACTCGGAACAGCACCATTGCCGCCACTTTTACTCTGACTTCAGCCACAGGAGCGCCTTGCTAACTTCTACTTTGCTACTCAGTAATTGTCACCAAAAGACTCATCTAATTTTCATCACACTAACTTGATAGCAGTCATTTAACACACACAAACCTGTCCAAATGTGTCCAAACACATCTAAAACCTTAGCGTGGCTGTGGGCTCATACATACAAACACATGCAGAAGTCTCCAGAGCAGCTGCATCCAGATCTTTGTTACTGCAAAGGTGGACTCAGTATCGTATTTTTCCTTAGATACCGAAAATTCTAGGAATTCAAATACTTGAATCTCCCACTACTGGCCCAGACCAAAATCAAGCATCCAGATCCGGTGACAATGAGACCTGCCTGCAGCTCCCCTGCAGTGGATTTTGTACTGTCACTGCCTGCGGAGAGGGTGAGAGTTTCAAAACCTGCCCCACCATCTTTCAAAAGTTTCCTGAAACAACTAATCCAACAATGAGGAGTTATGTGGCAGACAGCGGCTTAATACTGTTCTCACTGTACTTATTTGCTAACACGCTCCCTGCTGCAGGTAGGAATTGTTGTTTGTTCATACTCCTACAAACATGGATTTTCCCACAAAGATCCCATTGCAAAATTATTCATATAGATGCCGTCCCGAAGGGGTTGCTGCATCAGTCCATTTCAGAACGACTCCTCGCTTTCGAACCCTATGACTGATCAAAAAAGTTCCCCTTTACCCTCTTCCTAAAAAACAGCAGGTTACGTTGTAATGCTGTTGCTGTTACGCACTATCACGGCTGCTGCGATTGCCTTTGAGCAAAGTGTCAGGCTGCGGGTTTGCTGCCTCTTCTGCACCACGGCAGGCTGCTGCTGACTTTCACATGTTCAACTGTTCGGGTTTTTTAAACCAAGAACCACATCGTACCTGAAAAAGACGACGGCGATGTGACCCAGGATGCAATTCGCTGCTGTCTGCCCAGTGCCGCCGACTGGAGAAGCAGACCGCTCGCTCAGGACAGCGTTGTACACTCAAAATAGCCTCTCAGTCTCTTGCCAGGAGTCTGAAATCCGATGTCACCAACAGAGAAAACCCCATTGTTGCTTCAGTGCATCTATAGGTACTACACACCAAACCCCAAAGTATTTAGTTCATTGTTCAGAGCAGAGCGATGGGACTCAATGCAGCTCACCCTGTCCGGGCATTATCCTACAGCAGCAGCAATGAGCGATACCGAATGAAGTGTAAGTACGGCTATTTGGCACCCCCACTTAGCGCCCGATTTGATCGGACGTTGTATAAGGTCAGGATGACTATTTGATGGAATTAGTGACATTTAATAGAAAAATCTGAGCATTTCTAGAGAAATAAAGGTGGTAGACTCCAACAGCAATCATCTAAACTTAAACCTGATTTCCAGAGCAACCCAGCACTTAACGTTGTTCAGTTCCACTGCTCTTTGGAACACGATGACGGCTTTTTACCTGCTTTGCATACATCTAACCCGCTAAGTGCACGTTTAGAATAGACACATTTATTCCTTTCCGGACACCCGTGTAAGTGCTCCTACTGACTCGTTATCTGCATGGACAGAGTCCAGCACAATAGTTACAGGAACAAGACTGCCAGACTACGCAATCTAAATCAGTCACCTTTGAAATACCTTGAAGTCGGATCAGGAATAACCAGAATCAGGGTTAAGAGTCCGCAGCTTGGTAAATCACTTGCGGATTTCCGAAGCCTTCACAAGCACCCATTTCTTCTAGCCAAGCCTGCCTGTTAAATTCTTTTTAGCAAAAGAAGTTTCCTGTTCTGGTTTTGCTTTACCTTATTTTCATTGCAGTGCATATTTACTCAAAGAGAACCTGTAGGCAGAAGACAAACGATGCAAGCTCGGCGAAAACTGCCTGGCGTGAGGACAGTTACTGCCAGTCAGTCCCAGTTTAGTGAGCTATGAATAGAGAACTACACGCAATACGCGGGAAGTTTGGCTTCATACGACAAATTGCACCATAGCAGCGTATTTTCAACTAAATCACAACGTGGTCCTTCACCATATATCAACAAAACTCAAGCGAAGGGGAACATTTGGGATGCCGTGCAGCTCTCCCATCCCGGCTCTGTTTGGAGGTACGATACAACTACTTTGAAACTACTCATCCATTCTCAGCTTAAGGCTATTTTCCTACAATGCTGTTTTTATGGTGGCACTAAAGTCTCCATGTACTAGCAGCTTCCACTAGTGCTGAAGTTTTATTATCAAGTGAAGAAATGCTGATACACAAAATTACTGTAGGTTTAGCACCTGTTAAATTGGCACTGCTGTATCTGAAGCAGTTCTGAGTCTATAGACTGGGGAAATCGAGAGAAGTAATATGACAGCTTTGATTGATTCAAGCACTCGGCTGATTTCAGCAGTGATAAACTATTCATAGTTTCCCCTCCTCCCTACCCAAGAATGGGTTTGTTTTCTAAAATGAATTTCAGAGCTCAGTCCCATGACTTGGCTGCTCGTACGGGACAACTGCAGAGCAATTTTACTCTTTCTTTTCAAGGGACAAGAATCATTTCTTATGGGCCCTTTCCTACATGTAACATTATGTCATTCACGTAAGTATTTAATTTCATTTATGTGGTCTTTCACTTATATAAAACTATTAATTGTTGTGACAGTCTCAGAATCAGACGCTTCAAAAAGTGTTTTTATTGATACTCTGAAGAGGGCTGTGGCATAAGGGAAAGTAAGAAAACTACACTTTCATCAACTGAATAATTATTGCTGCCACCAGAAGCTTAGGGAACTTGTTTTATCACAAAGAGCAAATAAGCGATATTTCAACACTCTATAACTGGTTACTTTTAGAGATTTGAGGATTATGTACAAAAACTCCATTAACTGCAGTTACAGGAACACGTGGAAAACGGTGTAGGTTTTCAAGTGTCCTTGTAGAAAGAGAATTCAAATATTTATTTCTAAACTTTGAAAAATTCCAATAGCTTTACTTCATGCAGAATAGATTGACACTTAAGTTAGAATAAAACCCAAGGAAATAAAAAAATATGATCCCAAAATGAAGTCACATCAAGCTGATTAAGGTCAGCACAAAAAAGCATTACATTTTTATAATTTTTTTTTCTAAGCTGGATTTCCTTTAAATGAGGCTAGCAACACCACAGACAAACATCCAGGAATGATCCTTCGGTAACGGGCCCCGAGAAAGTGAGAAATGCCTTAAGCCCCGGCAGCCCCGGGTCGGCAGCGCGGCGCGAGGGGCAGCGGAGGGGGTGCTGGCGGCAGCGCGGCCGGCTCGCTGGGAGGGGACAACGCCGGGTTTGGGGGAGCAGCACCCCCACAGCGCGGATGGCTCCGGGGAATGCTCCTCCTGGAGCTCTGCTCAGCCTACGAGGCGACAAAAGCGGCTCAGCTAGCTATTATGGGAAATTTTAGATTTCTGCTCAATTCTGTCCCTCAACCCCCACCCAAATAGCCCCAGATAATTTTTCAGTAAAGTACTTCGCACGGGACCTTTGGAGCAGGGACTCGCGAGGAGGCTTAGGAGGAGAAGAAAGCAGGACCCTTGCCTTTTTTTTTTTTCTTTTATTATAATAAAATTTCAGCTCCTTGAAACCATTTTATTCTTTACGTTAAAATCCTTGGCAGAAGATACTCAAGTAGTTTGTTCACAGAATTAAGCAGAATGAAAAAAAAAATTAAAAAATAAAATCAGAGCAGAGCGCATAAAGAGCTCCGGAACGTTTATCCACGTCTCAAACAGTGGCTGCTCTAGCCACGTCTGGCAGAGGGCTCCTGGAAGGTTTTTAGTCTGCCTGGAGCCCTGTGCACAGGGAGGTGGGTGCTCCTGACACCCCGTTAGGACAGAGCCATCCGCAGCGCCCGCGCAGACCCCATCAGAGGAGGGCAGTGCGAGAGCCGCCGGGACACCTCGCCCACGGGCACACAGTACTTGCGTCCCTAAAAATCACAGTGGTTCCCTGGCAGTGTAAAAATATTATCTCTACTTTAATGCTCAGAAATAGAAGGAATACCGCCTGGGAAGTCTACAGCAAGGCAAAACCAGAGAGCACATCCAGGAACGGCGCACATCTCTGCTGAGCGGTAAGGCAGCACCGTGATCGGAGCAGCGTCTTCCCTTCGCCCGAGCCCTCAGCTCCGCAGCGCTGGGACCACTGCTGCCACCGGCACCGTACGGATTTACAGACAGACCCCACTGCCGCTCTCTCGCTGTAACAAAGGCGCTAAAACTTCCTCCTGCTCTGCACTGACTTGGGCATTTACCCCTGACAAAGAGACACAGACCAAACCCTGTAAACCCCACAAGACTAGAGATACGCGGCACCATACCCGTATAATTCCCTGTAAGCAGCAGAACTGCCAAATTATTATCCTACCCAGCATTGTTCCAGTGCCGCACCGAGACTCGCGTGAGGCTGAGATGCATCTGCATTCCAGCATCTTTTGGATTCCCATTTTTTAAATCAAAACTGTACAGAAATCATTTTCTAGCTTTAATAAATGAAATGTACATGCAGGGGAAATAGGAGTACAGATGCATCATTTGAATACACAAATACAGTTTTCACGGAGTACTGTGAATCAGGTTTCTTCTGCTGTTATAATTTACAATTACTTATCACATTAGCTCCTAATTGTCTTTTCAGAGTGCACTCAATTACAAAATTAGAATCCTTATCTTCCTGTAACAGCCACCTTCTAGACAGATCCCCATAAAATGTGCAAATTGACTAGAAGAATATTTTTCCTTATACTGTTCCTGTTCATCAAAAGGTTGTCCTAAATCAAAGCTTAAGCACGCTTTTGTTTTTCTGGTGAGGAAAGCAAACCAGCTGCTTTCTGGAACTGGCTTATTAGCCATTTGCTTAGACACAGACCAGGTGGCGTCACGGATTAATTCTTTTTCCTATTTCACAAAATCATGATTTTTTAATTTTTCTTTTTTTAACCTCTGACAGCAAGGCATTCTTATAGAGCATCCTTTTTAACAGACAGCAATCACTTGCTCTGAATGAAGCAGGAAGAAATAAACACATCTTGTTTCATCCCTCCCTTCTCCCTTTTTAAAAGCCCGCGTGAAGCCTCCACGTTTTGTTCAGCCTCATTGCTTCGCGGATGTGGCCATCGGCTCCAACCAGGCTGCCACAATCACCACAAGCCCTTGCTCCTTTGAAACATTAACACATACTCCTACAGCTCAAACACCAGTAACTCACGCTGAGCAGGAGGGCAAAACAAAACCACACCAGAAAACCCACAAACTTTGGCATGAGGCTGAGTCTTCCCGTGCTGATCCCGCAGGGTGAAACGCAGAGCCCCCCGCGAAGCCCGGGCCGACGGGGCCCAGCGCCGCGCGCTTCTCGGTTGTAAACATGTCTCAAATACACTCTACGTATTTTGATCCGGAAAATAAAGTCTGAGCACCTTTCAGGTCTGCCAGGATCAAATCTATGTTTCATCCTTGACACCCTACAAATTCAAGTGGTAATCACCTGTGAAAAAGGACAGTTAAATATTAACGATGGTACAAATAACAAGCCTCATCTATTTGCAGTGCCATTGATTTCCCTCCTCCGTGCACTCCAGAATGGGTTCTTTGCGCTCCCTACTTCGGACAGACCCGAATAAGGCTTGCCACACCAATTTGTAAAGGCTGTAGGACACCCAAGTTTTAACGTCACTGCATTGCCGTAGGTGCAAGTACCTGGCGGCGAGGGGCCGAACGCCACGGGGCCGAACGCTGGGGACCCTGCACAGACCCACCTCCAGCACGTCCCAGCTGGTGTCCCTGACGCGGGAGGCCCTGTGCCTCGCACGGGCTCTGCTCCTCTCCTGGCCACAGCCCGCAGAGGAGATGTCCCTGTTGTCCTCCGAGCTGGGTGCGAGGCCGAATACATCCGCGCACTAGCGAGATCAACGGTGGTGAACTGTGGAACTGGAGCTCCAGTCACCTCAGAGGTCCCAGTGGGCTGGTCGCAGCCCACGGCAGAGAGGGCAAGCTCTCCCCGGGCTGTGCGCAAACGAGGGACCTGCCACTGGAAGGAGCCTGCACCGAGAGCTGCCAAGTTGACTCCACGGCACAAGAAGTGCGTTGTGTCTAGATTTAAGGTTTAATCTCCAAGTCGTACCAATTTCTCAACATCTCTTTCTGGTTGCCCACCTCTGAGCTTCCCACGGACAGACTGTGTTTTGGGGAAGACCAGAATGAAGGCAGCCGGGTTATTTACCACCCAGGTCACGGTCACCGGGAGCCTCTCACAGGACTTCACCAAGAGCGGCCTGAACAGCGAAGGCCCGAGGAAAAGGGATTGTTGGGGTGTGCACGCGAGTAAGTACGTAATTCTGCCAGTTTGGCATTGTGTGGTGCGCCAAAGGCCTGAGGAGGAGGAACGGGGCAGCCACCAGAACCGCAAGCCTAAATGACAAGAAGTACGCTGGAAAGCGGGAAAAATTCTACAGTTTCAAGTGTCAAATTCCCAGTAGGTTTCAGAGGCAAACAGAGCTCCCGAGGAAAGCCCAGAGCTGCGTGCGGGTAACCCCCCCCAACAGAGCCCTTCAATTCACTCCCCAGCCTTTACTTGCCATGACATTCTTGTAATTTTCATAATTTCAAGGTAGCTGCATAATTTTGCATACATTTAAAGTAAGTGGTTAATCATCATTAATTCCACTGGTATCCTCTGTGCTAACAGTAACCATTATTAACCTATTTGACAATATTGTGGATTCCTTTGGCATTAATGTGATTGTAATATGTAAATCCATAAGAATTCAATTGTAAATTATCATTATTCAATGTACTTAGCTTCAATGCATAATTCTGCAATTTGTGCAGAAGGAAATTACATGCTGACTCACGAGACATAACTTTTCAGGGCTTCATAAGACCAAATGTGAACAATTTGTACCTATAATTACATTAAGATGTAAGTGAAATATATAATGCAGCTACACCACATTAAAGGAAATATACTGCTTACATCCTTAGCCATGTTGCTTAAAGGAAAATGTTTCATATTAAACTAGCTATTTGCATCAACTACTAGCATAACATAGATTTACTTAAAAGCTAGCAGTATGCCAGCAGTAGTAAAAGCCTCCATCTAAAGTATATTAAAGAGGTAGTTTTGACAATTTGAGTTTTAAACGTGTTACTTTTGAGTCTAACGTAAAAGCCCTCAAGGGCCAGTTGCAGAGGCAGTAGCTGCCTTCAGGGCCCGCTGGACGATACCCTGGCAAAACCCTGACCTTTTCACAGACGGCACGTCTTCATAAAGTCCCAGGGGCTTCAGAGGACTTGGGCCAGGACCCAGAAGGAGAAGAACAATTTGAACTCGCTCCCAGCCTGGAGCGGAATAAGAACCTGGGTCTCGGATCTATGCCCTACTCACCTAAGGACTGAGCCAATTATGTCTACGGGCTTCGCATGAAGCTACTGGAAGAAGTCAGACAATACATGGCATCAAAACATCAATCGTGTCCAACCAAGATTTCATCCTCAAAGAGCAAACAGAGCTCTGAGAAACAATCAGAATTTTATCCGCACACTTTAAAGGGAATGATCTTTTAGAGATATTCACCTGAGTAATTTCATTGGTCTTTCAATTCAATGGAATTGCTCACATATACGTTGGAGGTTTGCAGGTTCGGAGTCAGTAAAAACCTGTGTATCAATGAAGTTTGGACAAGAATTCAAGAAATACAAATTTTTGCTCCAGACTGGGTAGCAGCATAAAATCGGGCAGAAAATTTCATGAGATGAGACTTTTATGATCTGCTCACTTCAGACACAAGTATTACAAGAACAATCTGTGATTATGAAGACCAGAGCTGTGAACTGAATATTCTGCTCTTTTGGGCACTAGGTCCATCTGAAATTCTAGAAATTGAGAAAACATGAAGGAAGAGATTCTTGAACTTAGAGACGGAGGATTTTTAGGGCCAACTCATGAACCCGTCCCACATGGAAGTTAAATTTGCATCTGTTAATAACCAATTTTCACAAGGTAGAGTTGGGTTTGTAAGTCCAATACTTTCATCTTTAAGCCACTAAGGACTGAAGCCTGGTCAGGTTCCCAACAGAAAAACCACCATGTCTCCTTAGCTAGTAATGTCACTTTAGTAATTTCTTCCTCTTCCAGCATTATTCAGTTTCTCATGGTGGTTTCTCAAGCTCTCAGCAATAACATTACTGAATAAGATGGGGCACACGAACAAGTGGTGCATCTTCCTTGAGAACAGAGGCAGCAGCCCCTTACTGTCAGGGCGGCTTTAGCACCTTCCCTCGTTAGGGGAACAGTGGGCCAGCCAGAAATAAGCTGAGTATTTCTTAATACGAGAAAGGACAAAGCATGAATGTCAATTAAATCTTGTAGAAAGAAATCTATCCATTTCTATGAGCGCTGGACCACATTCATAGTATTTGAGGGCCCAAATAGCAGCAGGTGAAAAGCAAAGAAGTGATTGACAGGTCCTTCCATACATCTACTGGCATTTTACCGACTAGTAAAACTACCCCTTTGCTCCTTCATTTGAGCTGTGTTCTGTTCTTTTTCTGAACAAAAGGGAGAATTCAAGAATACATCCTCCTGATAATAACAGAAGGATTGAACAAAATCTCTCCTGAATTTGAAGAGGTGCAGGACAACTGCACCTCATAACCGATACGGAGTAAAGCATTCTTCACCTTCCAAAAAAAGTTACTTTTGACACATTCTCCATCCAGAAAAGTAGACCAAATTCACTTAAAATTGCTGAAATACTAAAGTTGTTTTCTGGCTCAAAACATCTTTTCACTCTGATATGTTAGTGCAAAACTAAAAATAATTTTTAAAAGGAGCAAAGACATTAAAAAAAGAAACCAACGCACAAACTTGAAATACTTTTGAAAAACCCTCCATCTGGCATGACCAGAAAGCTTTCCCCTGCAGTTCAGTTAACCCAGTTTGTGATATCAGCTTCTCATGGTGGTTTCTCAAGCTCTCAGTGGAAGAAAAAGTCAGCTTTCAGTACGCTGCCGCTGCACTAGGTCTGAAAGGTTTAGAGAGGACTTCCTCAAACCACTGGTGAGGTCCATGAGCATTTGGACAGTCACTGCTATACCATTACATCCACCAGCACAGGCTGGGGAAACCCAAGAACGAGCGGCACAGCGCGGCATCGCCGCGCACCATGGAGGCCAGTCCTGCAGCGCTGAACAACATCGCGACTCTGGCTCCTCCCATCCTGCTGCTGGCATTGCCTGCGCGTGGATCAATACCTGCATCCCCAGGTGACACAAACCCACCTTCTACCTTCCTGTCCCCGCATCCAACCCAGTGATCACGAGAGCAGGGGCTAAGTGATCTCATTACCCAAATAGGATAAAATTATGTTCAGTACATTCCTAAGTTAATCCGGCGTTTCAGGGTAGCATTACTTGCGCTGCAGCAGATATTCGGCACCCTTACATCTATCAATACAATTGTAATGAATGTTAATATGTACTTTGCCTTTTCTGCAGCAATCTTCTGCTTTGCTCTGCTCTCTTCTCTTTTCATTTAATGACTGCAGAGACCTCAGGTGTTCTTCAACCTTTATAGTCAACAAAGCACCAAGTCCACAATTGGCTCAAAACCCTTCTGTTCTGCCTGCAGCTACAGCTGCCAAGTGAGATTTTTGTCATTTTGGACTCAAGTTTTTTTGAATTATTGATGGAAAAGACAGTCATACAATATTTAGTAGATTTAGCTACCTCCAGACTATGGGAAGTTTTAATCCTTCCTCCTCCATTTATAGCACGCAGACGCACACACACAAGAAAAACTGAGCAGCTTAATATTTCTTTAGCTTCAAACTGCGTCTATTAGTTGGCATTGCCGCAGTCTCACAGTGAGAGGATAGAGCTGTACGACACAGCTTCTTTAGGGAAAAATTGTGCTGGACCGTGCTACCTACAGAACAAAACATTTGACATGTCTAAGAAATAGAAGGGCGAGGAATTCCTCATCGAGAGAGCAGGGAGGATGACGCGTGGGCTTCTGTGATTCTGCTGATCACCCTGTGGTATGACACTGCTGTAGCTGAAGGACTGCAGGACCGAGAGCAGCATCACCCCCCGTGCAGTGCAAAAGGGAAAGTGTTAACGAACTGCCCAGCGAGTTCTCTGCAAGTATGTTAGAAAACTGGGAACAGAATAAGGCTGAGTTGTAGATTATTCAGTGCACACACATTTTGCCAAAGGGAATAACCCCCCAAAGAAGTAGCGGCTCTTTTGGTTTTCCCTTCGATAGCCTCATTGGGACGCTTTTAACATTGACTCCCTCCCCCCTCCAAGAAACTGTGCAAAAATGGAGTGACGACGGCCTCTGGAGCCTGTTCCCGCTGGCGCTGAGGGCAAGCCCTACGTCACGTGCTCGTGCCGACGGTTCTACAAAAAGGATCAGCCAGTGTTAAATACTGATCACTGTGTAAACCCGAAAAAATGTTAACTTCCATAAGAAGCAGAGAGAGCAGTGTTCATTTCTTCTACCCTATTAGATTGCCCTTTCAACTTGCAGAACTTTGATTCGCTGTTTATCTTTCTGGCTTGGCAGAAGCCTTCCTTTCCAGTTGCCTGGGAGAAGGACATGTCACAAATGATCCTTAGCTTTTTTTTTCAGTCTTTGTCCATTCTTATTGTAAGTATTCTTGAAAAGAAAAAGAAAATAAAAAGCCAGCACTCTGAAGTTGATAGAACTTTCAGCGCGATCCTGCAGGGCCTGGCAGCACCCACTGTAGCTCTCGGGCCCACGAACGATCCGGCTCAGTCCAGGACCACTGCCCTCAAATCTCCCTCCAAGGTTAGGACTGCTCTGTTTTAAAAGGGCTGGATTTGATCATCTGAAATGGGCCAGCAAGCTATTGTCAGAGACGAGAACCCTTCCCTACCCCTGCAAATCCGTAAAGTCCCTTTCGACAGCAGCGATGGTGGCCAGAGACCTTATCTCCTCCCAAACGCCTGCTGGAGGAGACTCCGCTGGAAGGGTGGTTGAGCCTTAAAAGGTGAGGGAGAGGTACAAGTGAGAAAACACCGAGGGCCTGCTGCTAGAAGACAGGACCTGCTTTTGAACAAGAGGGAGACAAATAATCATCTGCACCAGATTCATAACAAAAGGACATTCCAGGGTGGCTCGCCTCTGGCAATGCCAATCTAACTGGAGTAAAGGAAACAGAAGGGCTGAATATGATGACCAAAAAAACAAAGCGTGGAAAAAGTTAAAGGAGAAATCAAATTAATTTGTTTTACAGCTCTGCCAGGCTGAATTCAGCTATGACTGTATACTTCTGGAAATGAAAGACAATGTAAAGGAAAAGGAAAGAAAGCGGGCTAATATAATTCATGCGTTCACATGAATTAAATTGCTTTAGTAGTTCTTCGCTTCATTGAAACCAGTTGGACGTATGTCCTTGCTGAAGTAAGCAGAGTCCAGCTGAACTCAGACTGCTTTCCCTGTGGTTCAAACACGCATAATACGTGTGCCTCTGACAGCTTCTCCGCGTCGCAGAACTGTGTGTCCTCATTTATTAGGACACAGAGGTTTGAGCTGGGACTGGGAGTCAAAAGCCACAGGGTCTATGGCTAATTACCCTGTTAAAACAGGCCCAAGAGCCCAAAGGAAGATTAACTTCTCTGCTTGAAATGAAGATCTGCTTGTAATTATCTTCAGCGTTGTTTCCTACTTCACTTGTTCATCTCCCAGTATATTTTCAATTACATCCAAGAACTACAATAAAACAGCATTTTATTGCTAAGCCAAGCACTCCAAAATTAAGAATTGCCAGAATTAGAACTGCCCATGCAACTTCAATTTGGCCCCACTGTACATATGCATGGGTTTAATTACATGATCACACAATATTTTATCCACAGGACCCTTGATTAATTTCAATTCTGAACACGCTGCTGGGAGCTTCAGGGCTATTAGAAAAAAAAAAAAATCTTAGTTTTTAAAAACCAGCTCATCCACAGTTCTGAAAACCAACAAAAATATTTCAAGATAGTATCTAACCTCATGTTTCTATAGATTTGGGGAAAGAAGTGCAGCAGCTGTGACTGACACAAGGTGGTGACCCACCAACAGGAAAGAGTGGTTAGAACAGGTAATTCATACTGTTCTGCCACGTATCTACAGACTACACAGCATCGCTTGATGAAGAACCATCACGTGACAACTCAGGAACTGAACTCTCCTCTTCGTCCCCCACCCCAGGGAAGGGTTCCCCTGGAGCCACCCACACACCAAGCTAGAGAACACCTTTTCCTAACGCTACCCCTGCAATTGCTTCAACTCAGCACCAGTGGCTGAGCACGCCGTCCTCACGCACGCCTTGTTACCAGCTCTTGGCAGACAATCTGCAAGTTCCTCCTGCTCAGGAGCCAGAACCTGGAGTGGTTTTGCAGACTACCTCAAAGAGGGATGGAAGTGGGTCAGTCTGTGATATTATGCCAAAAAGCCCTTTAAGCAATGAGACGAACACTTCTGGTATGCCACCACCACACTGTGGTTTCTAACAACGCATCTGTTGCCTACTGCAGGCTCAAGTGAGTTCCCTCTGCGTACGAGCGCTCAGCAATGCCCAAAGCTGTACTCAGCAGCGTGTCATCCCCCCTTCGGGGCAGTAGCTCTGGCCACTCACCACACTAAGCGCATCCCCGTGGCCTCTCATCACCTCAGAGAGGGGTCAGACACAGCCACCTGGGACGGAGGAGGGAGACACGCTCTGAACTTCACACTGGCCATCTAGCTTCTGACCTCCGCAGTGGGGCAACTTTAGAGTGAAACCCTCACTACCTCAAAGCCAGTAGGCGTGAATGCTTCAGACGCTCCTTGGCAGTTGTTCTGGTACACTCCTAAGTACAGGCAGGGCAGGACAGTACTGGTTTGGCTGCGTTCAGGCACAGCGCATGGAGGAAGAAGCTGCGGAATTCAACGTAACCCCAAAAGCTGATTTATCAGCACAGGCTTTCAATAGATACCTATAGGTAACAACGTTTGGGTTTTGTATAACTCACAGGTCTTACACAAGAGGGCCTGACATTCTGGATGTATGGAGGATGCACAAATTGGCAGGTTAAACTATCGCTTCCCCACCTTGCTTAAGGGGAGAAATGCCAGGTTTTGTCTCAGAGCGCGACAAGTGACGACACACTGTATTATATACAGTGCTCAGGAGCCTGCAGGTCACACTCGTTCTGACAACCAAATGCATGGAAAAAAGTTATTTTCCAAGTTCAGCTGCATACCAAAACAGCAAGGCAGGGTGGGCAAGCAATGCCGCTCACTCTTCTGGGCGGAGGCACAAGTATGACTCAGAAAATCCCATCCGACTTCTACTCCTCCCCACAGTCCTCGTCCCTCCAGCGCACTCCTGGGCAATACCAACACTAAGCCAAAGGTGATGGGAGGAGGGCTCACTGCAGACTGCGGTACCCCTGCGGGACAAGAGCTGGCTCCCTGGGTAGGCTGCTAGCTTGCCATTACACCCTCCCTTCTCATCCCCTTCTCTCACCATGCAACACAAATTCAAGCCTGGGCTGGGGCTGGCCTGAGAAGAGAAGTTCGGCTCCTTCAGGAAATTAAAAAGGCAGCAGAGAGCAAGGAGTGCGAGGGAAGGGTTGTGGTTGTACCCAAAGCAGTGACCTTACGAGGGCAAAAAGCAAAGCACTGAGGATGTTCGGGGCCCTCCCCGTAGAGTGAAAGGGCTTTGAGGCAGAGAGGCTGATGGACACCTGTGCCGAACCTCTGAAAGGACTAAAGCCTTAGAAAAAAGGAGAAAGCATTGGCATGACCACAAACTGCAAAACCCTCGGCTGCCTTGTGCTGTACTGACCAAAACACCACTCGGGTTAGTCCGATTAAGTAATAAGTTTTTAAACCATAACCATTCAATGCTTCTTCTCCTTTTTAAGCCAGCACGTGCATTCATTGTAGCAGCACACCCATCAGAACCAAACTGCATATACACCATCTTTTGTTTTCCATGGGGATGTGGCACAAAGACTTGGAGAGCGTGTATAAACGACAATAAAGCCTTGAATGCAAGTCTCTCATCTAGAAGTAATCCAAATGCCAGCTGGATCATCTACCACTGGCCACAACAATTTTCTCGTTCAACTGCAAAGGAGTCCACGCTGTTCTCTCTTCTGAAATAACTCTTAGGCAGATATTTATAACCCGTGGTATACGGTCTACGTGCCTGGGAGCTTTGCAGTTTGTTTTACTAGCATTGTTAAATACAGTTTTCTCTGTTCATAAAACATCTAAAATAGATTCTCAGAACTGTAAGTAAAGATAGTAGAACTTCACCTTCTTTTCAGCCCACAAACCACTTGTTTGCACTTTATGCAGAGGAACGCAAGAGATGTACCATAACAACAAACAGCAAAATTATACAGGAATTGCAACAAGGAACATCAAGAGCAGCTGTTGCTAATGATATAGGAATAGAAAGTTTTCCTAAGATAATATTTATATTTCTCTTACAAAATAACAAAAAAAACCCAAAACAATTCTACAGTGGTTTAAGTATGTAATTTCAAAAAGAAGTATACAAATAGCTAAAAAAACACACTGAAAAGGTTGCAATGACACAGATACACAAGCCATGAGAGCTCCATACTTAACCTACACTCAGATGACTTCGGATTCTGTGTTCTAGTTTAGGCATATTATAAAATAAATTTCATCCCACAATGCTCAAATAAGACCTCCAAAATTCAGGAGAAAGTAGAAGAAAGGCCAAAACTGAGACTTCCATTTGGATTCAATTCCAATTACACTCTTCTGGGCAGTTTCCTCCCTATTATTTTTAATTAGCTCCTCTGACACCATAAATCACACACAATAGTGAGGGTGGTTTGGGATTTTTTTTTTCTTTTCTAAAAAGTCCTCATTAAAAAACCCACCAAGCATGATGAACACACTCTACTGACAACAACTAAATATCCCCAGGGCTATGAACATTCTTCAGTTTTAGAAGAACACAGCAGACCAATGGGGACTGAAAAGAAAAAAAAGAATTAAAAAAATAAGTAACTCACAGAAGCAGGGCAACAGATTTCCAGGAACTTGCAGCCGCTCACCTGTTCCACCCCACGGGGCCGTACTCCAGCCCTGCAGAGAAGGGACTGAGTGGAAACTCCCTTCAGAGCAGCTCTCTGAAAGGAAGCTAGTCCGTCCAAGACAGCCCTTTGCAGTGATCCCGGTGATGCTGTATTTAGAATTAGCAGTAGTAAATCTATTGCTGTAGCCAATTTGTACAGCAGATAGTTCCTGGCTAATTAGATTCTGCCGTATCTTCTGCAGCAGCTCCTGTGACAGCATGAGAAATAGCCGTTTGTGTTACTGGAGCACACCACTGCTCTCAAAACCCATCGTGCGGACGCAGCGCTGGGGGCTGCGTACGCCACATAAAGACTTTACTTCACGCAACATTTCTAAAGCAAGTCTTTAATGGAGAAAGTACCACCTAAATACAGTATTCAGTAGGTTCAAACCACCAGCAAAGGCCTCTGCATTAAAGGCACGGGGGTGGAGGAGCAGCAGCAGCGTTCCAAAGGCTCCATGGGTTTCAGCCCGCCATTCCCACGCAGAGTAGTGCGGCTCGCCCTGCCGCATTACCCGAACAGCGCTGCTCTGTTCCCGGCGTTCAGAGAGACGACTTCAATACTTCGCATTGCACAACAGACTTTCCTTTCTTTGATTATTTAGCAAGACAAGAAAGAATATTTTTCAGGCTGGCCAAGCGAGTGCTGATGGGCAATTAAGAGTACAGCCGCATTTAAAACAGCAGCTGATTGGGGAGAGAAGGAAGAGGAGGATACACTTCTCAGTATAACTTCTGAACTTTAAGAGATAGAGGCAAGGTGCAAAAAAAATCACAATAATGTTCTGTAATTATAAAGCTATAACCTATTATATCAGAGTGAGCATCTTTGCTGTATTAGTCTTAATTAATTACACTGCCACAAGATGAATAATGTTCAGTTGCGCTCCCTTCACACCTAGCATACAGCAGCTCGAGCGATCACGCGAGGCTCTCATCGAATCAAGACAAAGGTTAGTGCCATCCTGAGGGAGTTTTGATCACGTTATCCACAGGATAAGTGATTCTGAACTGGCACATGACTTTCCCACATTAGTTTACTGGCTGACTTAAAGTAGATGAATAAAATGAATAGTTAAAAAAAGCTAGAGGGAATACTTCAGGTGAAACCATGCCATAGTTTATTTCTAACCAAGCAGTGGCTGCTCAGACAAGGGCTATTTTTCTCCTCCTTCCCCCGCCACCGGCAAAACCAGAGCTCTGCCCTGCGTTTTGAGTCACGCCACTTATCCTCTGCGGCTTCCAGCAAGTAAAGGTTTTGGGCACTAAAACAGGAGAAAGATTAGTATTCCTATCATTCGAAAGTTAAGGAGAGCTTAGCAAACGAAAAAGTCCAGAGCATTAACGTAAAAACTTCCCTGGAGGGAAGAATTCAGAGGGGATATGCTCTGCTTCTCCAAAGACGGCAAGGTTCTTAACCAATAGCCCGATTTCTTTGCTACCTTCAGTCGAAGACAGGATCAGTATTACAGCCAGCACTGGATACAGAGTTTTGAGCCTCTAACCAAAGAGCTACAACAAAATTGTTTCCACGGTCTGAGTCACTGGAACCCTCTATATTTGAGGCACTCATTATTTTCATAGACTGCAAGACTGGCAGAGCTGGCAGCCCAACTCGCTTGCCATTTTGTTCCTAGAATTAAGTCATCAAATTTACATCACAAAGAACAAAAGTGTTTTAATCAGTTTAATTCCTTCCCTCACTCTCTTAAGCAGCAGACACCACGAGAGGCACCCACTGCAGTTCCTTCAATTGTTTGTGAAGGCTGGAAAGGGGAAAAACATAAATCCACTAATTAACAGAGAAACAGCAATGTGCGGAATCTGGCCTCCCCTGCAACCAACGGGACTTTTGCCAGCCAAGCTCACCCGCTGAGCTTAACAATTGTTGTTGGAAAAAATGGGAGTAGCGCCATTAGGCGTTTGGAGTGAGAAACAAAGTCACTTGGCAGTTGATTACAGTGGAACAGGATGACAGATCAACGAAAGAGGGGATATTTACCTGGCACACCAAGTTTTGCAACAATAACACTGCCACCGGTGTGAAGGTATAGCAAAGGTTAGTTTACCTACATAGTCTTACTGTTTCAGAAGAGACCTGGCAGGAAATCACAGAGTTTAACTGTGGGAGTAAAGCCTTTAGAGAAGCATTTCATCTTGTGGTTTTTTAGCTTTATATAAAGGGCAGAAGACAAAGAACAGCTACCGATCAAGTCAGGGGTCATCCTGAAGGAAGGCTCCATTCCCCACGCAGGTACCACGGTGTGAGCAAACTCTCCTTCTCAAACGCTCAACCCCAGCCCCCAGCTGCGCCAGCCCACCCGCCCTCACCCCCTTCCCCTTCGCGGGGTGGGCAGTTACCACCACAGCAGCGCGACTCACTCACCTTCAGCCGACCAACCGCTCCCAGTGTCAGCGTGGCTCTGCGTCCTCCGAGCAGAGAGATGCAGAAGAGCTTTACAAGGAGACACACTTCCTCCTTCCTTCCCAAGCAAGCTGTCCCCTTTCTTACCCTCAGCTTTGCAAACCAGCTGCTTATGATCCACTCTGCCGGTTTGAGTACAGCACAGATGAGCTCCATCTCAAGGTTACTCCATTCCTCCTTTCTGCCCCACAGCTAGCAGTGACGGGGAGTTAATCCCTACTAGGATGAAGCGGATTTCCACACTAAAAAAGGATTTTCCAGTCGGACTGGGTACTGACATCGTGCCTCAGCCCAACACCTCCTGCCGAACACCCAGATTCACCTGCGGCAACAAAAACACACCCTCTGCCACTCAGGTGCCCTCTCCACCCTGATGAGAGCTTTTTCCAGGTGACTGCAGACACCTGGTCGGCTCTGCCTGTTCCCAGTGCCCCTGCACAGGGGCACAACCCCCGCCTGACCTCTCTCGCTAACTGTTACCAACATGGGTCTTCTTCCCACAGCACACTTCTCTTCACCAAGGGAAATTTGGACTTCCCAGGAACATGTTCTCAGAGCTATAGAAATGAAAACATCTCCACCCCTCCTGCTAATCATAGAATCATAGAATTGTTGAGGTTGGAAGGGACCTTTCCGATCATCAAGTCCAACCATTAACCTAACCTGACAAAACCACATCTAAACCATATCCCCAAGTGCCACGTCTGCCCTTTTTTTAAACACCTCCAGGGATGGCGAATCCACCCCCTCCCTGGGCAGCCTATTCCAATGTTGGATAACCCTTGTGACCATGACTGCACTTTTTCCTTATTGCCACCTCCTGTGAATCAGGCAACTTCAGCGCAGCTGACGACACCACCTTGCTAAATACCAGGTACAGGGGCAGGCTCTGTCCTCAACAGTCTGGGGATAATCAGACACCTGGAAGAAAATTTAACACAATTTTTCTATCCAAAAATATAGCAGAGATTTTGCAACGTAAGTCCTGTTACAAACCAGTCATTCTTTCCGTGGAGCCAATAGCAACATTTTTCCATAATATATGTGAGCAAGCCATAAATAACATGGAATTTAGAGCTTGCTGTAATAAAACCCCAGTGCTTCAAAGAGGCAGTGGGGCACAGACTTTAAGACATCATCACCAGAAGGAAACTGTGTTGAAGGAAACCTACAGATTGCAGTAAGTCAAAGGCCTAGAAACTTTTAGATGTTGACATACAACTAAAGATAGTGGTCATCAGGGAAGGGGAAGGGGAAGGGGAA
>RSEF01000014.1:2086961-2121598 GCA_003993805.1 Himantopus leucocephalus
GAAGGGGAAGGGGAAGGGGAAGGGGAAGGGGAAGGGGAAGGAACTTCCGAAGTGCTGAAGCGCCAGGTAGAGTCTGCCTCGCCAAGGGATGACGCTGCAGCCCCACCTCCCACTCCAGTCTCCCAGACATCTCCCATCTGGACAGGGCAAGCAACCTAAGGGATCTCAGCTGACAGACCAACTTTATTCTAACAACGGAAACATCAGCCAGAGCTGGAAAACATTATGCCATTTTACAGGAAGGTCCTGAGTTTGGTGTCATCGACAGTGAGGAAATACAAACATTAAGAGTGAAAATTTTCCCATGCCAAGGAAATGAGAAAGACATCTCTTCCAAGAGAGCACTTCAGAAGGAATTCAAACACTTGGCCCCATTAGTTTACAACCCGCATCTTAGTTTGGTCCCAAGATTTTTTCTGAAGAAGCAAATGATCTATCCAGCTGTACTACAGGACACAAACAGGAAGACCAAGTGGTGGGCTGAGACAATATTGCAGAGCCAGAGACTTTGCTAGACACAAAAACTTTGGAAGGCAATTCAACAGGAATGAAAGGAACCATGATTAATAATTGATTTTTTAATGTTTACTGTTAGACATTTTGTTTGTGTTTCTGTAAAAACACCTGTTTTGTTTTAATACTCTGCCTCTGACTAGCTCCTTCATAAATATTTCTACTTTCCAGTATGAAAAATTTAAGCCCTTAATTAAACTGTCATTGAAGTTTTATGGCAATAAATGCACTGAAATAAATGACAGCATTTAAGCAAATGTGCACATTTTTATAGGGATGATCACTGCTGGTGTTCAGGGGGTAACGTGAAGGACGGTAGTGTCTTCACGCTGCTCACAAGAAAGACTTTTTAATCACTGGGCTCTGAAGATTATCAGTTGAAAACAGCAGCACTGCTGATGGACAAACAGGAGAAAAGAGTAGAGGAGGAAAGGGCGCGATGGACATTCTGCATTGTGAATGTTTAAGCAGTGCTGAGTAGCGAAATGCTGCCTTGTAGTACTCGGTAGAGCCTCCCCCCCTTGACCTTAGATATTTTCAGAGTCAGAGTCCTGCTACTTTGCATACTTACTTCTAATGTATTTGAGAATTTGGCAGTATTTTTAAGATCTACAAGGGCTCTGGAGAAGTTCAGTGTAATGGGGAAGATTATTTTGCTACTATGTCTAGAGGTACAGAAATTTCATCACATAAAGGAAAGACCCAAGAATTTAAAAAAAAAAAAAGTCTTAAAAAGACAGTATTTTCATAGTGTGTTATTTGTACACTGAAATTACTGAGCTGGAAAGAGAGGCTTTGAGGGGGAGCAGCTGTCAGATAAAGGTGTATGTTAGAAGGTACAAGGTAACCTTCTCACAGCAATTCAAAGACATCCCTTAGGAGCAGAAGCACTAACCCTTGTATAAATTAAAAACAAGATTTCACTTTAATTTAAATATGTTCTATTTTTGAAATGTACATGAGAGAGCTCTTTAGAGTGAAATTGGTTGTGAATAATTAAACTTTATGGACGACAAAGAAAAAAAGCAGCTGCAACATACATTTATTATCAGACAAACCTAGAGAGGGACCATACACGGTCCTGCCTCCCCAGGAGAGCTCACTGCTGTTCTTGCAGCAGCCGGGGACGGCCGCAGCGCTGCGCAGGCAGCAGGGCAGGGACTGCAGCTGCCCCGCAGATGGGGCGGCGCTGGCAGTTTGCAGTTAGTTTGTGCTCTGAACATTTTCGAGTCATATTATAACCAAAAAGAGAAAGAACTGCTCCCTGCCCCCCCAGCACTGCTGGGACTATCCATCATAAAGCAGATTAGAAACCTTTGACCTTATGTTCCAGCTAGTCTAAATATTTCCTAAGGCCATTGTATGTTGCTTTCTTTTATGCAATGGCAAGGTAATTAACAGCAAGGACAGGTACGCACATGATCCTTTTTCTAATTCACACACCGCCCGAGAGATGGATGCCATAAACACCTCCTGGAAAGTATTAAGTGCCTTTGCCTCCGGTGGTGACGTGGAGCACTCAGAGGCCGCCAGCGGTGGCAGGCGCTCCCCAGTACCCCTCTCCTGGGGGCAGCGGTGTGACGGGAGAACTGCCAACACTACTCCCAGTCTCCCCCCTGTACCTGGTAACCAGCAGTTATTTTCATTACTCTGCCTTTGTTTGGGGAAGAGGAACAACAGCACTTTGAAACCAAAAGTACATACGTGAAAGCAACTCAAGTTTCTATTACGGTTAAGTCAACCTCGATCCATTAGGAACATCACCCAGGCTGTGTGCGGATACCCAAGGATGGGCAGCAGCCAGAGGCGCTTTGTGTTCGGTTGAGACAAATCGTGCTGAAACTTCCTGAAACACTACAGCTGGCCAAAGCTGCACAGCCCGCTCCTTCGCTCTGATTCTGGCTGATAATAAGGCAGCTTCTCCTTCCTGCCGCCTGCCGACTTGCCCCCGGGGCTGTGCGAGCTGGGCGGTGACACAGGCCCTGCAATCTCCCCTTCACCTACCGGGGACCTTCTCCCAGCTCTGTACGGGCAGAGTGTGGTCTGGATGGGCGGCTGCTCTGTCCAGGCTGAAGGGAAACATACGGGAAAATTAATAATGAGTTTGAACCTAATACATATGGTCACAAATCAACCGTTTTTACTAGTAGGAATTGAAGTTAAAGAAGAAACCCTCCAGTTGCACAAGCTTCGCCCACTCTTTTGCCACAATGCCAAAGGAAAGCACTCTCTTCTGGGAAATGGCCTTTTACATCTTCTCCTTCCCATCAGGCAACTTCTAGGTCTTAAACGCAGTGTCAGACAACACGTGCATGCCAATATCACAAGGTTATACAAGCTCATCCTCTTCCACCCTAAACTCAGCTCATATTTTCAGGACAGTCCTGAAGGAACACGGGTGTCTTAGGAGACCACAACTGAACGTGTTCCAGCAGCGGGACTAATTAAGGCTGTTGCCGATCTAGGTGGAATTCCCACAGACTACTGAAAATGAATTTACTCATTCCTAAAAGTTTCAGTGAAAATCAACATTCAAGTAATTCTTTAGGAGCCCATGAAGTCGCAATGACACAGGGAACGAATTCAGCCCACGCTGAGTTAGGAGTCAGCATTTCTTGTTAGCATTCAAGGAAGAGTCCTCCTCGTCTGCCCTTCACTCCCTCCCGATGGTGTGCTCCAACACGCACAGTTCCACTTTGCTTCATTAGGGAAAAGGAAAAAAAAAGTTGAAAAGGAAACACTCTCCAGTTTTGTTTTCATGTGAAAATCTCTCTCGCCAGCTCGCTCCTACTGGCTGCCTTAGCATGGTTCCAGCATGGTACACTAATGTCCATCTTTGAAACAAAGGTTATTTAGAGCGTTTTAGGATTTAAGCGGAGCTCAGCTGGGGCAGGGTAAAGGTGGAAGTAATCTTCCAAAGCCCTTTTTAAAGATTAGATATTCGTTTTCTATTCCTGTTCTGCAGATAACCACAGCACAGAATGACAGAAAAACTAGCACATGCTTGGCTGAACTTCTCATTAATAAGGACACCGCTATGTGGATGATCTTGCTCCCTTTCTCTCTCATGCTGAGAGGGAAGGACACCACAACAGACACGAAAAGATAAAATACTCCGACACTTCATAAAGCATAACAGCTTTTTTTGCTCATCAGTAGCTGCCACCGGGCTACACATCTATCAGGTCTGCACAGAGGACTGGCAGGAGCCTTGCTGCAAAGACACAGGCATGAGACTGAAGAGGGACGTGGTTTCCAGACCCACCGCAGACTGCCTGGGGGATGCTGGGGGGAATATTCCTGAGTGTGCTTCAGTTCCCCCATCGGTCAAACAAAGCTTCCCACCTCGTAAACATCTCAGATATTTCAAATTGCGGGGCAGAGACATCCCACTGTGGGTCTGTACAGTAACAACCGTACCGGGCTTCTCATCATCATCCAAGTGCTGCCTTCATAAACATGATCACGTTGCACATAACGCACACCATTAGGACCGAGAGCTACTCAGGGCTTTGTAGTTCATCCTAAATGAACTTTGGGCATCCAAATCAATAACCAGATTTGCTAAGATGAGAAACAGGAAACAACTTCCCCGGCTTTTAGTCCTCAACAGAGTGTATCCCATCCAAGGACAACCAGCAGTACAAGAAGACTGAAAGGGCAGGCTGGGCCGGGACCACAGCTCCATCTGGGGTTCACTTCCTTCTGCTCCTGCACGACAGCAAGCAACTCACTCCGTTACAAACATTTAACTCCTACAGATTTCAAGCATTTAAGGTGCTCACGTACCTCCCTTCTTCTCTGCCTCAGTGATCTATGAACCTTCCCAACAAAGGGACCGGGGACAAAAAACAAGCGATGGACTGTGAGGGAATCAGATATTCTAAGAATAGGGACTGTGCAGCTGCCCATTAAAAAAAAAAAAGAAGCTGACAGTCCATTAAATTGGCAACAAAATGCATTGTCTGAGAGGAAAAACCAATGTAAAATGGAAGTTATGGAAGTCATGGAAGTTTGTCCTCCACTAGCTGTTACAAAACAGAAGAAAGAGGCCGTGCTGTCTCAAGTGAGGCATTATCATGTTCTGCTTTGCACGGCTTAGAATTGTGATTTTGATATAATGTATTAGGTGCTGCGAGTACCAGTGAGTGGGAAATATTCTTCGTGATTCCTACCATTCTACTTAGTGCTTCCCCCTGCTCAGAAGCAGAGGACGTGTAGGAGGTAGCAATCCCCAAAGCAATGTTTGCTTTTAATTAAATCCTTCCTCCGCACCTCGCTCAGGACCTGGCAGGACGAGGCCCTCAAAAATGCATGTGCAGGCCATGCAGTGAGGAAGCGGGATTTATACCACACAGCAGAGGGGATAAATCAAGTTCATAAAGCATGTTATTTCCAGCTGTGATGTTATACATACTGCTTTTGAGGAGCAGCAGGAGCTGCTTCCTTTCCCCATGCAGCTGCTTTCAATATGCAACAAAATGGTTTAAATGCCTGAGAAGGCACTAAGGATGTTTTAAGAAACTGCCACGGTAAAGATTTTATTTTTTTTTAAGAGAGGAGACTGGAAGAGGAGTATCAGGCAATAAAGACGTATTCTTCTCAGCTATGAGAACCTTAGGTGCCAAAATTGTTCCTTGCTAGTCTTGTCACCAAGAAATACTCTTCTCAGAGGAACCAGCGGTACTCCAGAGTAAATTTATCTCATTTTTGCTGCAGCTTTTCCTTCTTGGGAATCTGCTTCCTGAAATAAAAATCACAGCATGGCGACGGTGGCTGCTAGTCATAGTGCCACCCGAGCCACGCACCTTGTCCAGCAGAGGTGACATGAGCTGCTGAACACCTTCAGAGAAGACCCACCTCTCTGGCTGTGCTGACGGAGCCCGTTTAGCTCCCCGTTAGTTTCCACTAGCTGGGATGGTGGGGAAACATCTCTGAGGATGCTCGTTGTGCTGAGGAGGTTCTAGAAAGCAGCTGAATCTTCTCAGCGGCCTTTTCCCCGTCACTTGCTGTAGCACTCCCCTCATCCTTTGTGCAGAGTTTTTCTAACAACCAGCACCCAGCAAACGGCCTGCAGAGCGGGCAGCCCCTTCGCTGATGGCCATCTGCCAGTGTTTTTCTTACGTTTGCCAGTCCTACCCCAGAATGAGACCCGACAGAACTGCTCACAACTTGCAAACCACCACCCTCCTCTCAGCGGAAATTAACAGAGCTGAGACAGGGCTGAGCCCCCAAACACGTCCAAGCCTGTCCTCGCACGGTGACAATGGAGGACCGGACCCAGACAGCCAAACCAAAAGGAACTTCCCACGCCCTGTGCTAGACCAGAAGCGCTGACGCTAAGGACCCCAGAGCCGCAAGTCCAGGTGGGAGATTTTCTAAAATGGTGAGACCTCTCAAGAGCCTGATGAGCTTCTAGATCAGATTTATTATATCTCTGCAATCATCTACTCTTTTCATCTCAATATGATTTGTTTAAATAAACAACCAGCATGGCTTCAAGTGTCATTTCACCCATTACGTGTGCAGCTCGAGAGCTGAAGAGCAGGAAAGAGAATAATAGAAAACTGATGAGGAGAGAAGAAAATAATAAATAAGACCAAAAGAAAGAATGAGCACCCTCAGGGTTATAGTCAGCACTCCAGCTGAGAGGTCTGTGGGTACAGAAAAGATTATTTACATTGAGCTATGAATTTTAAAAGTAATATTATATAAGCCTTCCAGCTTTAACAATTAAAGAGAGAAGTAATTATAAGAATTACCCAAATGTTAAATGGTTTGAAAATAACTGAAATATTTCTCTCTCCCTAGTGGAATGTTTTGCACGACAAAAAGAACAAGTTTCTGAAAGATGGGTAGGGGGGTTTTATCATTCATTTTAAAATGCAAATATTTTAATAGGTTTCTTTTAATATATATGATAATGAGCTTATAGATGAGACACAAACCACAGGCCAAGTAAGCAGATGTCTTGTCAACAAGGTCTAGAATTTAGAATCATTAGGGCTCGTTTAAGAAACATACTTACCCTGACATAAAACTGAAGCATATTATAATATTTCAAATTCACACTGCTCTGTGTGACATTTTTTCCTCATTAAAATGAAGAATGACACAGCCGGAGAGAGCCCCATCTTTCCTGCTTTGTATTTGCAGTTCAAAAGATGTCTCTAGCAAATTGTCCCAGAGAGACAAAATATTAAGCACCTTGAGTGCTGTTCTGCATGCAATTAATTTCACAGCCTTTGAAAGCTTTTAACGTGCTGTGGTGACCAGTGAAATAATAATAAGTTGCTGCTCATTGTTCCCATCTTGTTCGCGCTCTCTTTTCTGCAGCCTGTCAAATCCTGTTTCACTCTGCCTGTTTTTCGAGGTGTCAATTCCTTCACATTGCACAGCTCTCATGATGGAATTCCTGAACTTCTTGTTCACCCTTCAACTTTGAAAGGCAAAGAATCGGATAGGCCTGATGAACAATAACCGACCCAGAGTGTTTCTGAAACTGCGGCAAGTAAACAATGCATATGATCGTTAAGCAAATACCATAAAAATCAGGTCAAGTGACTGAGTTAACTTCCTATTGAGCTGAGTTTTTGCCAATCCACTGAAATCAATAAAAGGTTTCCTACTGCCCTAAGAGGCTTTCTATCAAACCTTAAATTAAGTTCTCTTTTAAACACACTCCTTTCTTCCTCTGGTGCACACATACATATATCCAAAGGCAAATTCCACCCTTTGACTCTTACAAAGTAGTGAAACTTATCCAAAACACCAGCACTCACATAGAGTATGCTCCTTGTGACTAAATACTGTTGAGAAGCCTGTAACGTCTTGGGTAAAAGAAAAAAAAAAAAGGTCACGGTTATTTGTCCTATGGAAAACCATAATTAAAAAGGAGGAGCGTTGTAAACACCACCACTGGTGCAAAGAGAGGAATCTGCAATATTAAATAAGCTTTCAACACAGTGACTTTGACGTTAAATTTAACAGCAGTGGGTGACAAACTTTCAGAACATGCCTTCAAATTCACAAGTTGTTTCTTTTTTTTTAAGGATAACTTTGAAAGAAAAGCGTATTCAAAGCACTAAGCATCCTCAGCGCAGGGGTTTGATGTTACACATTGAAGATCTGAAAGTGAGCACGCACTCATCCCAAAAGACCCAAGAATGTTTCTTTCGGAGACAGAACAGGTAACCATCAGCGTACATAATCGATCAGGAGCTTCAGCAAAGACCCCGTTCTGTTGTGCACCACACAGGGAAGACAGAGAACTCAGAACCTTCTGTCAGGTGGGACTCAGGAGGACGAGGCAGATACAAGAGGGTGATGCAAGTACCAGGTAGGAAATAGCAAGGAAGGTAATCAGGGTGGACACAAAAGTAGAAGTGGCAGATTATTCAGCCATAAATCTCATTTTAGCATCCCAGTTCCTCTCTCCAGGTACTTTTCCATCCATTTCTGGCATTCAATACCAAGACTGAGGTAAAGGAAATTGATATTCCTGATGAGGAGGCACATAATATTCTGTAAAAAGCCCAACAAAATACTGTGCAGATATCCTGCAAATTAACTAGTTGCAAAAAAGAGCAGAAAAAACCCAAAACTGTCCTTGGAATTCTAACATTTTAAAGGGAAAGTAAAGGGGAAAAAGCACAGCACCTACTATTTTAAATACGTCTTTCCAAATTTAGCATCTAGAAAAATTGCAAAGTTTTCCTGCACTCCACAGAAATTTATCATAAAAAGTACTTTTCCGAACTATGATACTATCTTAGAGCTCTTGCCTTTCAGTCTGTTTTCCAGCACTTACAGAATGTACAGAATCTTTACAGCACTTACAAAATCTAAAGTCAGCCAGAGCCTTTCATTTCAAAGCTCGCCGTGGCCCAACCCCTAATATCCAGAGATACCTTCCTAAGAAAAGAGTCCGGGCAGAACTTGTCTGGCACAGCTCCTCCCCCTGCGGTGCCTGCAGGCCAAGGCACCTTTCCTGGGGATCACATTTCTAACCGAACCTTCTCAGAAGCTACAAATCTTCACAGATTTCTCCTGCTGCAGAGCACACCTTCAAGGCGCTCACGGGAACACAAAGCGACACGTATGCAAAATGCTGCGCCAAAACCACGACCAACGTAATGCCCTCACAATTTGCTTCCTAAAGGGAGGATGAAAAAAGAACACATGTGCCAGATGATAGCTGCATCGCCTAAGCTGGAAGACATCTGATTCTGCAGTACAGTACCCTATACAGAAACAGAGTGCAAAAGTCAATGGAAACCTTTCATTAACCTCGGTGAACTCTGAATTAAGCTTTAAATGTTTTCTTCTGGGAACAGTAGTTGTGTTCCAACCTAAAAGCTGTTCTTCTCTCTGCTCACACAGACCTGACCAGTGTTTCAACCCTCTCAGTGTCTGTATTTGTGTTCCCTGCCTACACAGGTCTAATCCCCCGGAGGTCCACAGAGCGAGATGTTCTTTCCAAAGCAGAAGCCACTCAACTTACCTGATTACACCTTCCCCAGGTTCAATGCAGGGGCTGCTAACTCAGCACGGTTGAAGGATTTAAAGGATTTTGAGCGTTGGAGACTGAAGTTCCCATCAGTAACAGAGAAGCAGCAATTCAGATAAATTCAGATATATTTGAAATATAAATGGTTAAATGCAAGTTTTAAATGGAACGATGTTGCGGGCCATGAGAAGGAGGGCAGTGGGCGTTCTGGAAACCTCTAAGCTGCGTGACCATGCGGAAAGTCAGGAGAGGTTCTTTAGGGCAGGAGAACTTAACAACATTTCTTTCGTTTTTCAAGCTGGAAACAACCAAAGAAACAAAAATAAATTGACCAAGCATATAAAATAAATTAATTTTGTACAAATTTTCAGAAAACAGCAAAACCTACAGATATACAGGTTTATTCCAAAACTCATCAGTCATCCCAGGCTTGTGCTTCCATTCCTCTGAACAAGGCCACTGCCTCCAAGTATCCCATTCTATGCATTCAGGAAAAGATCACGCACAGTATGAAATATTTCCCAGCACTTTTTGTTGTCCAAAGTCAAAAAGCAGTTTCTAATGTTCACATGTTTGGTTAGCCTCTACTGGAAAACATCCTGTTTTTCAAAGGTTTTATTTCTTCTGCAACTGCAACATGTTCCTGTGAAATTTCTAGCAGAGTTTCTGTGGTTGTATAATAGAAAAAAAAAAAAAGTTCAATTGCTTGGGAATTGTAGTTATTGAACACAAGAAAAACACTTTCCAATAACTATTCCCACATGTAACTTCAGCATGAACTTCTCAATGAAAGAGGCGGAACTGCAATGAGAGAGCATTCCATGTTTCCACAGCACACACGGGTGGGAAGTGAAATGAATTCCTGTATTGGGCTTCCCACAGACAGAAGAAACTACTTTCATTCTAGCACTCCACGACATACCCATTTCCAGAGCTTCGCACACTACAGCCAAAGAGAAGGATAACGACCACGTCACCCCAGGTTCGCAGCATGAATTTAGTCCTTTCAGGGGAAAACTCAGCAGGGACATAAAAAGAACCTACAATCTGATGGTGAGATCGTACAGTAAAGGGCAGAGCTCCGCAGAGCTCGGCTTTATGTCACGCGCTTTGTCCCTGTCCAGCTGACCCGTCCTGCCTCTCCACGTGGCACCATGCACGCGGACAGAAGCTGCACCTACAGAGTGTTCCACAGCACCGGGAGCTGTGAAGTCCCAGGCAGCCCAGCAGCTTCTTTTAAAACTTTTTGCTGAATGTTTAATACAGTTTTAAATCGATCACTTACAGAGTTTGCCATTGCTTTTTCTTGAACGAACAAATGAAAACATTGGCACAGCTGTAAGACCTAATATACTCGGCCTTTCCACCGTTAGAAGAGCGAGGTAAGGTCAACCACTCCCATCAAAGACGCCGCTTTCTCTGCCGTGTGTGCTTTTTGGTCCAGTTAATGCACCGCTCTCGGCAGACTCAGCGCACGTCTACTGTAACACCTAGTAAAGGCTGCACATCTGCCCTAAGTCCATAGAGGGACAAGACTGAGATTTACAAGTAAAAGGAAAAACCAGGCTGAAATTCAGACTCAGATGAGCTTGGTCCTGTTATCAAAGAAATGGAAATGGAAGAGCTTGGGCTGTATTAGAAAATAAAATTTCCTAGAATCTTTTCCTAAATAATTTTCTCAGTTGCTATGAGGCCCTTGATCTAGTCCCATTGCTCCATTTTGGTGGTCATCACAAATGATGATGATTGATAATTATAGCGAGGATTTTCAAAGGAATACAATGTTACAGTAAAGGCTGAAATCCACTGCAACTGAAGTCTGTTTGTCTTACGCCAGCTCGTAAGATCTTTGTCTGGTTTTGACAGACAAGACTGGAACGATGCTGTACAGAGGCAGAGCAGCTCCTGTGCTCAGAAGTGACAAGACAGGACAAAGGAAGGTCATTATTTAAGGGAAATGCAAGGTCTTGCCTAAGCACACATAAGCCGAGGTTATTACGAAGAACTTGATACTCAGGTCTCTCGCATCCCAATCTATTACCTTAACTGTAAAATCTGTAACTTGTAAAAAACTGTCAACTGTAATCTATGAAAAAGAGAGAAACCTCTATCATTTTGTTGTATCTGTATAGAATAAAAGTTATCTATGGACTGTACTGCTAATGAAAATAGAAAGTGAGTTCCAACGCAGTTTTAGCCTCGTCCGAAAAAGCCAAACAAAAAACCAACAGCTAAAGGTGGAGTCCCATTGCTGACATAGAAAATGGAAAGCAGCAAAATCCAGAGCTTAATCTTAAATTGAAATTGAAATTGAAATTTTATGTCAGGCTTAAATAATATTTATGAAACACTGCATGCAACTTTCACTGGTTTTTCATTGGAGATAGAAAGACAGTACACAAGTCTACACACAAATATCTTGTGTGATGTGCGAGGGAGTGCTCTACCGATGCAAAGGACCACGTGGAGGAATATTTCTCTCAGACTGGGTGTAGTATTCTAGACAGCTGGGATGGGAAACGGCTCTTCATAATGTCATTTTATGAGGAACTAACTTTCTATGATATACGAACTCCTTTTTTTACTGGATGAAGTACTTCTTTTACACATGATTTCTCACTATCTAGACCATTATTATTATTTACACAGTAGTGCTAATTATTAGCATCAGGGATGACCCTGGTGGGCCCTACACAAGCAAGAGAAAGGTGGGGTCTAGAAAGTGCTGACAAATGTCAATTAATAGTGTCAAGTAACTGCAGCTACTTTCTTCCAGGAGCATACACCAAAAACAGTTTCTCAACATTGATTCTGAAGAGAATTCACAGCAGTTTCTACCATCTGAAAATTAAGGATTTAGTCTTCAGTCGTAGACATCGTTCACGCAATAAACCATGGAAACGGGCAGGCCAGAGGGGGCTTCAGCCAAAGATGAAACACTCTTGTGACGCACTTCGCTATCTACTGACCCCAAAGGCAGCCTAGACTACGAGTTCAGGTGGCTGCGGTTAGATGAGAAGATACACTAAATGCAGCCTCCCAAACTTCCGCAGCTTCTGTAGCTGATGAGGTAACTCACTGTGGAACACTGCGTTCCAGCGAGCTGGTAATCACACATGCAATGCCTCCGCCAGATCTGCACAATGACATGTGTCCGATTACGTTCTCACACCACAAAGAAGATCTTCAACCACAATCAGTCGCCGAGAAAGCTGGGGCCCCGTGCAGCAGACACTTAGCTCAGGACTGGGTACACCAGGGCTCTCCTTTCTCCCCTTACCCACAGCCTTCTCTTGTTTGTGTGAACTTGCTGCCCACACATTTCTGTTCCTCCCCTCCTCAAAGCTTTTCAGTACAGCACTGACAGCACCGAAAGAGCTTTACCTTATTTTACATTTTTGTCCTCTCTTTTGTCTCTCTGGCCCTGGTAGACCCATGGGAACAACCAGCTTCCCAGATTATCCAGAAGTGTGTAGATATTTTGGGGGGTCACTTCTGTATCTCTTTAAAGTAACCCAATTTTAGAACATGCAGAGCAGGCACTCCCTTGAAAAAATCAGAGACCTTTTCCAAATTGACATCACAATCATGAAAATACTCTCTGTATTAGTGGAGAACAAAGTTCTCTGCTCTCACAGAGCAGCTGAATCTGTCACATCCTTCTCTCAATTACACCCAGTCGATTTATCTCTTATTGCCATAAAAAAGTCTCAAGCCTTCATAAAAGCAGACAGTTCTACTCATTTCCTTCATGAACATAAATGAGTCATGAAATACAGAGATAAAGTTGTACTCTAGAGAAAGCTGTGTATTTGATTTCGTGGGTTCTAACTCAAAAGAAACATCAGTGCTGGGGAGAGGGAGGGAAGGAGAGAGGGAGGGTAGCGGAGAAGAGAAACGAGAAAGAGGCAACCCAGCGAGGCCGGGAAAACCATCCATCACGGTTCCAGTGATGCTCTATTCTACAGTCACACGCGCTATCGTTTAGCACTGACGCACAATCATTCCTCGAAGGAGGCAGTGGAAGGTAACCTGACATTTAACTGGTAGATAGTAATTCAACAACGCGTGAATATAAACAATAAAATTAAAACCTGCCTGTCCCTATAAGTGAATTAACCTATTTTCACTCTTGAACAGTGTTTCTGGAAGGCTGACAGTAATGCACTATAGGAAATGAATACATTTAATGTTAAACTGGGCCTCACTTTACTAAGTATCAACTTTAAATATAGTTGGAAGGAGAGAACCATCACGCAGTGCGATTTTCCGTATCAAACCAGTTTTTGAGGGAAGCGTTGAAAGCAGTAGCAAGAGAGAAAGAGCAGGGAACAGAGAATCGTCACAGACAAGCGCTTGGGGGGTTTCCCGGAAGGAACTCCAGTTTGCGAAATCAGTAGGAGCAGAAAAGTGATGATCAATCTGCCAGAGAAGGAGGTCCGATATTTTAAGGTTAGCAGACAGAAGATAAGGCATTGCTTTAAAAAGGAAGCTTTGAGCCACTGTACTTGGTGTTCAACAACACAGTAATTGACAAATTGTCCTTCACTGAGGAATTCTAACAATAAAAGCTGTACGTGATGAATTAGTGTGATATGGCTACCAGTACGGCTACCGGGGTTAAGGGCTGAAGGAGTAAAGTTCCTTCTTAAATATTTGGTTCTTGGTTTTCAGATGAAAAGTGTGGTTAGCTAAGAAAAAACTGAAGGTGACAATGTACAATGGAGATATCCTTCAAGAAAATGCTGACAGCTAAGAATAGCAGAGCCCTGAAGAGACATATAAATGGCCGTACTCATTGCTAGGGTCTTAATCCAATCTCAGAGATGAATACAGACAGGCCTTTTCTTTAAACAGACTACTCAGAAGCACAATGATATTTACTATTGCTAAAGAAAGAATTCTGTTCTGGGAAACACCTGAGAATGAAAAATAAAAACCGAAATAATCACTCAAGAGAAACTCAAATTTAATTTGGAAACAGACCATTTTATTTCATTATAAAACTGGAGCTCAGAGAATCCCTGCACACCTGTGCCAACAGCCCTGGGATGGCTAAGCTACGCTTCGGGGGTTTGCCTCAAACCAAGGTAGGAGAGGACCAGAATCCCTGCATCTGGCGATTACTTGCTTGAGACTTGGTCTTCTGAATTCATTCCCCATGATGGAAGTCCTACACCCCCGGCAGCACTCTGCCTGGCCAAGTTGCCCCAGCAGTAGAGCCCAACAGTCAGGAAACTCTCAGGAAATCAAGGAGCCTGCTAACCAAAACTTTATGGCCTGCTGTTATGGTTTGAGAGACCCGTAACAATTTATTGTCGGTTAGACAATCATTCTCTCACCCGATGACCCCTCCCCACCCGGGAAGGGGAATCAGGAAAAAAACAAGGCAACCCGAGAGCTGAAGTATAAACAGATTTAATAGAATAAGATTAGATAATTAACATTAATAGAACTAAAGAACCAATACTGATCCCGATACCAATACAGAATATGCAAAGATTATCCCCAGCCCATCCTCTCCGTAGAAGCTGTGCACTCCCCGCAGGGGACAGCAAATGCGGGGCACTGCGAGCGCTGCGGCTTCGGGAGGGAGGGAAGGAAGGGCGCAGGCTCCGGCACTGGGGCAAGGAGTTCTCAGGATGGCAGCCATCCCGAGAGAGAGAACTCCTCAGCAAACTATCTTTTCAAGTTATTCTTTTTTGTGTATGTTTTGTCCTTGCTGAGTGAAAATTGTTTCCTGCATCAAATCCTGGCTAATGCCCTTACCTTTCAGGGAGACTGATTTCAAAACTGTATTCATCTTGTCCTTTAACACAGTACTGAGTATGTGGTTTACGGAAAGCAAAGGACAGACTGACTGACATGAGTCCCTGCAGTGTCCCAGTATGACTCAGAGCCATCGTCACCCATGGCCCGCAGGGGCGAGACGGGATTCCAGCTGACACTGAAACCCAAACCCTCTCCTTCCTTCCTCAGGGCTTACATTTGAGGTGGGGGGAAGGATATTCAGTCACTTCCAAGTAGGTAACTAAGGAAATTGCTTCTGTGATAGCTTAGTCCCAGCTTGATGCAGGGTCCCCTTTTAAATTCAGGTAACCAACAATTTTAACACACTTTCTCAGACAGAATGGTGTCCGGCAAGATGACGGCACACGTCTGGCTGCAGGACTAGGCCTCAGCAGAGCATGCCTGGAGAAGACAGAGCAGGCAAACGCTTTAGGAAAGAGGCTGCTACGGGAATGACAGAAGACCTCCCTCTAAGGACCGTGAAGGTGGCTGATGCTGGGGACGAGCCGTCCCCGCTCTCCCCTAGCAGCGGTCTCCAGAGCTCTTCCTCCACCTTCACAAAAAAGCTGACTCCCCTGAGCTGGGCTGTCCCATTTCTGCAGCCAGCCCAGCATCACACCAGCGGTGGCAAAGCTCTGGTTTACGCTCTGCCGAGGATCCCTGAAGAGGCTCTTCACTCCTGCTGTGAACCTTCCGTAACATAAATAACTGCCCAGAGTGCCAGTTCTCTGCAGGATGACTTGCTGGGCACATGCCATTATATTTTAACATCCAGCAAACTTTCAGGGAGTTATTTGCTTTCCATTCATTAGTGTTAATATTGGCTTTATTTATTTAGTACTGCAAATGCTTACACTCCTGTGAAAGCAAATTATCCTATCACAGGGCCAGTACACAGAGCAACGCACCTCAGGAAACAAAGCTGGCCCCGCTGCGCTCTTTTCTATTCTTGTGTTTTTGTTGCAGTTGTAATTCAGGAAAGAAAATATTCTGGGCCACGTTGACTAATGCAAAGAATATGCTATCAGCCTCTCCAATAATGAACAACTCGCCTCCCAGCCTTTGCAAATGACCTGCATAATCCATCACCTGAGCTCGCGAGGAGCCAACGGCCCACAGCCAGAACCGAAGCTGCCCCAAAGTCCCACGGCAGACAGTATGGGATGAGATTGCTTTAGATCATACAAGATCAGCCCACACTATTTAATTGACATTAATCACCAATGTGGCACCACTTCACTCACTACATGAACCTTACCAAACAGTTCTGGCCTCTGGAAAGCTTTAATGACCTTTTAAGACAAATGGCTTTGCTTTAAGGTTCATTCCCGGTGTCCTGAGCCTGAAGAACACATGAATATTGGACAGGCTGTGCCACGTCTACATACACGAGGCTGCTAAACTGTGAACAGCCGTACGTCCCTCAGAGCATTTAGCAGAAGGATACAAGTAACAGTTCCGGCGGTTTTCATGTTAGCAGTCTGTCTGATACCAAACAAATGAGAGTCACATTTAAAAATTCACTTCTGTCATTTTAAACGGTAGGTGCATTTGGATCAACCTTTGATTTAGGTTGATCTCTTGTGGTCAAGCTAAAGAAGTGCAGGAAAGGCAAATTATCTCCTCAACTCTTCCCCCTAACCAAAAAAAAAAATCCACTGTGTGAATTTGGGCTATTTACCAAGAAGATAAGAAGTATACACACGTAAGATACACAAGCAAGGATTTCCTGGGTGGCACTGTAATTACATGAGGCAGACGTAGCTTTCCGAGGGATTTGATGCAGCGTTGTTTTGTATTCCAATTGCAATAGCTGAGAGCCATCCAAAACGCGACTGAGCTGAAAGAGGCAGACAAACAAAAGCATCTCCTTTGTCCCAAATGAATTCAACTTCGTTAGTTTTGGCAGCTTTTCAAAGATCAGAAAAAAGTATTTGTTTGATCTTTTCCTTCTTTCCACTTAAGGTCAATGATTAAAACAGGATCAGCTCAGCGACTACACCTCCAGTTCACAGTCTGTTGGATAAACCTACTAAGTACCATTTTGACAGCTGTGGGAAAAAAAATAAAAAGATACCAAGACTTTTTGTAACGGCTTTACAGAATGGGGAAGATTGTTGCTTTCTCAGGTGGTTAAAAGCCTGGGCCACGAGGCAGAACAATTTTGTTCTAATCTTCTCTCTGCAATAGACCTACTTGTTGTCACCCAGCAAGTCACTCACACTAGAAACTTCAGAGACATATGTCACAAGCTTGACACACAAACCAAATTCAGTCCCCGCTAAGTAAAACCATCTGCAGAAGAGCTTGGGAGCAGCAGGTTTCCCTGGTGGCAGGAATGCATGGAAATGTGGAAAAGGGGTTGTTCATGAAATAAGCAACCAGTCTCATCCGAAAAGTCGCACCTGACATGCCTTGTCCTGCCATTACTTATGGTGGTGATTTTCCGAGTCCACACAGATACATCAGTCGTTGAAATGCACTGGGTTTTGAATTCCTCTCTGCATTACTGCTGCTAAAAAAAAGATAAATCCTAAAGAAGAGGTATGTTTAGATAATGTGGAGCTTGAAGAGAATATTCACCTGCTTCAAACCCTATTTGTGCAATTCTCTAGAAACGCTTAAGCAGACATCGCTGGGGACTGGGGAAAACATCCTATTATCAACTTCAGAGATTTAAGGATTACACTGAATCCTCTAAGACTATTTCAAAAAAAACCAAACCAAACAAAACCAACTTTCCCTCTGCTCTTGTAATGGACTAATTCCATTCAGAAAATCTTCCTCAAAAGAAACGTAATCTTTCTTTCAGGGAAACAAAAATAATCCGTAAGAAAGCAGGACAGCAGTGGGAAATATGGTCCAGGAGGACCTTAGAGTGGCACTGGTTCCTTACAGAGCCTTTCAATGTTTCAGTGGAAAAAAATACGGTCTCTTGTTCAAATATGGAACAATAATGAGCAATTCATTCAGTCTTATTAGGATTTTAGGATTTCAGATACTCACCCCAGACCATCATCACCCTCTGACAGAGAACCAATGTCTGTTTAATAAAAGGGGGTTTGTTGTCTGATGGAATTAAAAGCGCTGAGTTTTCAGCTCCAGTCACAGAGTACACAGTAAAACCATGAGTCTGATGAACAAAGTTACTTCGAAGCCACCCTTATGTCTTCTCATTGTTAGGCTGGCTGAAAACCAAACTTCTTCCCCTTGGATAAGGTAGGAATAGTTGGAAATATGCCTTAAAGTGATTCTGGTTCAATCCATTGAAAGGGCCCATATGGACACCTAACTCAGGTATCTGCAGTGTGGTGAAAGCAAAATACTGCTCCATGTTCCTCCTTGTATCCACTCCACGTCATTATGAAGATCACCCAAACAAAAACCTAAAGATGATGGAACTTTGGCAGTCCCTCACCAATCATCGGCCACACTTTCCAACTCCACCATGAGCTCACTTGCCCATTAGCACTCTTCTGGATTAAGACAGTTGTAGTTCAGTAGGTACTAAACAAAGGAGAACAGAGTTGACTGTCTAAGAGTTAATGAAAACAAGGGACCGTTAGTCTTATAACAAGGAAGAGATATACATTATGTGTGTGTGTATAAATAGACAAATGATCATTACCATATGGCAACTTGGAACACAAATCTCTTTCGCAGCCCAGGAAACTTCAGCGTCAAGAAGTCTCCCAAACCGTAGTATAGACGTTCGTTCCCAGAAAATATATTCTTATCATCTCATGTGCTACGAAGCTAGAAATTTAGAATAGCTTTTACAGATACGTATCTGTAGTTAAATATAAAAGGAGAAAATACAGTAAACAGCTTTAAGATAGCAACGTTGTTTGCTCAAAGTGCTGGTGACTACACGAACAGTAACTGGAGCCTGCTGAAACCAATGCTGGAGCATTTTGTTGAATTTTGCTTTGGTCACAGAGTGTGCTTTGAATCTAAACTGACCGGCCATAAAAGTGCTGAACCTGATTTATTTAATCAGGCTTCTCTTTTACTGATACACAATTTGATGCCTGCTTTTAATCTGAACTGACAAACTCGAAGGGGATTGGTTCTTAAAATGAGTGGGGAGGGAAGTCTAGGTGAATCTAGGGAGAAACGCTCCTTTCTGGCCTGTCAGTTTTTCACCCCTGTTTTTGCCAAGTGAACACGGGGCAGTTTTATGACTGTAAAGGAAAGAGCCAAATCAACTCTATTTTTCCCTTCTTTAAATAACAGAAAATAAAAACCTTAGCCCCGCCTCCCAAAGAAACACAAAGCAACAGAAAAGAATCCACCTGTTACACTGTGCGTACGATAGACAGAAGGAGCACAAATAATGGAAAACAGGGACAGAACGGCATGCCCGAGATTACTTTTTACAATGACTTACACCCAAGAGAAATGCCTTGCTATAAAAATGCATTTTAAGAATGATAAAGAAGAAAGCTCTAACACAAAAAAAGTTGAAAATATTTAATTGTAAATATTGCAGTAACACAGCAAACCAAACAATCGGAATAACCTGCAGTACTAACAGCTCCTCCGGATTATTTGTACGCAAACCTATTATAGACAACTCCAGCTATTAGTCCAATCCTATTCCCATTTAAATGAATTGAAAAATGCTAAAAACTTTTTTTAAATCAAAAGTCAGATCAAACACAAATAAAAATAACATAAAAATGACTACTGATGAGCTTAGTGCTTGGTGGGAAAAACCTGCTGTGCTGAATACCATGGTTTAGTTCCAGTTTAGTTTGGTATAGGTCTTAGGATTCACAACGAAGCCTGGTTTTCAAAGTCAGTTATATTTATAACAATATGTTGGATTCATCCCAATATGTTATTTGCACGTGCTTGATGACACTATATATAACTTCTGAGCACTTTGAGAATTTCAAATAGGTATCCAAGAAACACACCACACATAGAACTTCCTACTCCCAGCTATTGCAAAGCCACGGCAACTTCTGAAAAAATCTCCAGGAGAATAAAATGAGGAAATAGTTCTTTTGATTCCATTAGACATTTTAGTAAATAAAGAAAAATGGGACAATTATTTGAAAAAAACCCCCAACATTAGAGACACCAAAATATTGATTAAGCTGCTGTGAGTAAGCTGTTGAGAACCCAAGGTAAAAGAAGTTCTAATAATCAAAAGAAAGTCTATTATAGCAAAAAGTGTTATGGTATCAATAACTGTTAATGAGCAACTTCAGCAGCTACTTGCAGCAAAAATAAATCATCTGTCACTTTCAGAGAGCTCTCAAGGTTCAAGGGGCTCTGAAAGGTAGCGTAAGAGTACAAGAAAGCCAATGGACTGGCGAACAAAACCTTGTCCGCCAGCTTACTGATGGGGTGCGTTGAGATAATCAGGGTGTTCATCAGCCAAAATAGGTCCCATGCTCGCACCGGGTTTTGCCGCTGCTGACAAACGCCGTGGCTAGAGTATCAAATCCTGTGCCCCACATTAACAGGAACAGCAACTCGCAAGTCAGCATATCAAAAAGGTATGTGGGATTCGGCCTCAAGAGATGAACAGGACCTGACCTAATTTGTGCTTATCTAGGGTTGATTTAGATTTAACTTGGTCAAAAATGGAGTCAGCTCATTTACTCTAGCTGAAATTTACTTTCAGCTCATTTTGTGTTAATACATTTATACTCTGCTAGCAGGACATGCGAATAAAGTATCTTCTTGAAAGCAGTAGAACATTGCCGTGCGAGAGACGAAGCCCTGGCACAACCTGCACTGCCCACACACCCGCCATCTGACTTTAGCACTACGACTTGCTTTTTTGCTGGGCGTTCCCTACATTTGGAACAGCAAAACTCTCCAGGCCATCCTGAGGAAGGCAGGAGGTGCACTTTGGTCGGTCTTTCTAGTTCAACGCTGACTTCCAGCCGCCGCTGCCCCCGGCCCATCGTTCACATGGCACTGGTCAGCGCCTCTTCCTGCAGAACGCCTCTCTTGGAAGCGCAGCTTTCCTTCCAGGCCACAGCAGGTGCGTTTGGAAACCCAGAAAGCAAGGAAGAAACCCAGTCTCTTTATGCAAGAATAATCGGCGAGTTTACGGGCGCGCTGCTGTAACACTATTTCCCTGTGACCTATTTGTGTAAGCCAACTGCTGCCAATAACAGCCAACACAAACTGGAGAGAGTGAAAGAGAGAGAGAGCAGAAACACAAAGAAAACACTTTAGAAAAACAAAATCAAGAAAATATCCTAATTCCGACACACTTACAGTCTCTCTGGGTCTTAGCAAGGAATTTTATAGATACTAGATTGCACACAACTGAGACTTCTACACAGCGTCTGATACAAAGCCCCGGCGTGGCAGCTTCTCCACAGAGGCGATGTTTCATTGCTCTTGTACAGAAATATGACTGGAAGAGACCACTTGGATCACAAGGCCAATTTCGGACAACCGGTGGCAATCAAGTCTTTGGCAGGAAAACGCCAGTTTTCTGAGCGAATTTCCCAACACAGCTCAAGTCTGGAACGTGTTCACACACGCCAGCGAGTACAGAGTTTGGCTTCAACTGAGAGACCAAGCTGATGCTGAAGGAGCCTGTAAAAGCGTTCAACTGAGGCACTGTTAAGTTTGGGGGGTTTTTTTGAGACCTGTCCGTTCGTTACAACAGCAGGCTTTCAGCTGCATGCAGGAACCACTAATGCCACCAAGCTGATGTTAAAGAGCTCCTGCAGGTAGCAAATGAAGAGGCTGCCCCTGCAAGTCGTTGTATTTTTTGCGCTTCAAGACTTTTGACCCAAAACCAGCAGATTATTAGTCACTGGAAAAAATCCAAGGACATGATATATCTCATTTTGTTTGGGTTCTGTTGGCTTTCAGAGAATTCTCTGTTCAAACTGTCAGCTTATATTAATTTAAATGATCTGAAGTACTGACGAGATTGAGAAAACAACGTCATAGCCTCAGAAGAGCTGCGTTATGTTTGACACATAACAAACCAGTAACCTTTTACATAGCTTTGGAAAAGTGAGAGTTAGAATGCATGAAGGATCAGTTCCATTTTCAAATTAGTGGCTCTAGCACGTAGTAGAGGAAGCTGAAATCCTTGGGGATACCTGGCACTGCTTCCAGTGCATGCAGCAATGCCCAGATTTTACCAAAAATAGGGAGAATGTGGAAGTCGCAGTGGCACGTCTGAGTTTTTCACTCTCTGTGAAGGACTACTTTGAAAACACAGAGGTTTGTCCTACTATTTTAATAATCAAACACTCTCAAAAAAAGATTCTGCACTTAACCTGTTTTTGTTCAGAGCAGAAAACTAAAAAAAAAAATCAATCTAGAGAGCCTTTAATGATTTTTTTCCTGTTCTTAGGAAAATAGAGGTTAACGCAGCAGCCAAGCAGAGCTCAAGTTTCTAAGTACTTCTACTTCCAAAGAGAAAATACAAATATTTATAAAGCAGCAGTCTCAGTGAAAACCCTTACATTATTTGGAGGATTTTAGAAGACTGCATTCTACAGTATAATAAAGACAGACAAATTAGTGAAAATGTATGCAAATAATATTAATGTCCCCTAAAGTTGTTTTAAAATTTGGCATTGATGACTCTACATTTGTGTTATCTTTATGACTTCTCATATATTATGCAATTTCACTGAGGTGAAACTCATTTCCCATCCAATTGATTTTTTTAATCATAGGAAGTGATTAGTATTTGTATTTTTTAATCTTTATGGCTCACAGTCTTTAAATGACCATTTTAAAATTGCTGATTAGATGAAGACTACAGAATCTGTTATAATGCGTCAAGAAAAACTATTTGATAATAAATAGATAAGACAATTACTCTTACTCTTTGTGACCAAGTATCACACTTGGAGTATGCAGAGAATCTTGACTCTTCAGTTTAACAGCTCTTGGAGCCCAGGCTGGGAGACGAACCACACACGGAGCCTATCCTTGGCATTGCTGCTGTAGCCTTACTGGACTTGCCTAAGATCACCTACATCAAAACCTTCAAGATTTGCCACAAATTTTGTGGTCTAGACTTTCTTGAATGAATTCCAGTGGCAAGTTAAGAAAGCAATTGCCAATAGGAGTGCCCCACCTTTACGTGACGTACAGCATCAGCTCCCCGGGACTCCGTAAATTACCGGTACCCGCCGAGACACGCGCCACAGGGCCGCACGCAGATTTCATTTTTGTCTATTTCCATCACTGGAGTGGAACAAATACAGATCCTTGGGCAAGCTTATTTTAACCTGCAGTTCCAGGTTTCTTCTCCCTGAACAAAGTATTTGGCGCTACTGGAATAAGGGATGGCACAGTTAAGGAGAGACTCCAGTTGCATGCCCCTTCTGTGTCCTTGGTTTATTGCAGAACGGGTTGGAGACAGTAGGTAGGAGCTTTTCTTTTGCTGGATAAATGGAAGCTATTAACAAGGTCTTTGTAGTGGAACATTTAGGAAACATCGTGGGCTCTTCATTAGAGTAAATGCCAATATATAGCACAGCCACTAACGTAAAAGAGCCAAAAACTTTTAGTAAGAAGGATGGAGGGAAAGGAGAGAATCAATATTTTTTTTATTTCTGCTTCATTTAATTTAAACATTTTACATCTCTCATTTGTGAAGTGAATACTAAGTGAAAAACCTCAGCATTAAATTGTACACATAGATCAATCAAGTAAACTGCATGCTCATTTACACTTTGTAAGTTCTTTCCTGCAGTCAGAACTACACCGATGTCTCAGAATAAGCCGTTTGGGATAAGTGCGCGCTCAGTCTACCCTATCTATGAATCAGGCACAGTTTCCTCTTTCACACCCCGAAACGTAAATGCAGAGTAACACCAGCAAGGTCAACGTGAAAAAAGAATTTCAGTCATAGTCTGGGTATTTGGGTTCAGCTTTCTGATAGCCGGCACCCCTGCAGGGTGCAGCAGCAAAGCTGTGCTTGTTAAGATTGACCAAATTCACTCTTTTGTTCCCCCAATGAAGATTATGGATGGCAGAGAGCTTTTCATCTCATCTAAAGATGCCATTACAGTGCCGAGCCCTTTGAAGGCAACGCTAGCTAGAGAATAGAGGTGATGAACTACGATGTAACATCTTCCCAGGTGCTGAACGTCCAGGGGGGCTTACACTTTGTGCTGGCCCGCTTGTGAGCAATACCCGTCAGTTTAATAAATACATGGGGCCTGTACCACTGAACTTCACTTGCCTTGTCATTTCTTTGTCACTCTTTTCTTACAGGAAATTGCTTCCCAAATTTTTAACCTTGCAGGTTTCTTTGGGCCAAATTGTAGTCACATCGGTAAAGGACCAGCGTCATTCATGTCTTCTATAATCGAATCCCTCTGCTTGCAGACAGCTGGCAAAGTTTACGCAACTAAATGGGAGCTGAGCGGTGCAGAATAACTTTGTGAAGCCCCATCCAACAAAGAATGTATCTCTCCCCAGTAAATAGCTCTACTGATTTCTCATGGTCAAGACAACCCCTTGAGTCTAGTTAAGTAAAATATTTTTCTTAAACAGTTGTCAATTTTTCTTTATGCTGTATTTTAAATTGGGAGGGAGTGGGATTTTTATTTGTCTAGGAACCATGGAGAAAATCTGAAAAATAGGGATAGAAATGAAGTACTTTTTCCTAAGAAAAACAATATCCATGTAAAACATCTGACTTTGGAGAGTATTAACTGACTCAGCCCACTGGACTAATCCCAGCCCAGCAATCAGGGAATTCCCATGGGGTGATACAGGCTACTTGCACCTGGTCCTCCTTCAGAATTTGGGCTAATTGCTATGAGTCGCTCCTTTCTCTGTTTTTCTAGAAAAAAATGCCGGTTTGGGCTGAGGAAATCTTTGCAACAATGATCATTTTCGAACATTCCACAAAATACCTTTTCCTTCAAATGAACAAAAAAAGGAGCCCGTTGAAGCTGTCGGCGAATGCCAGAACAACGGCACACCACCAGAGGCGCCGGCGCACGGCCCAGGGCCTCATGTTGGCTCAGTACAAGACACTGTGTTAAAAAGGATATAAAATTGAAGATTGCATTAAGAGCTCTCATTGCAATACATTCCTGTTCTCTCCGACACAGCTTTGGCCCACTTCATCTTGGTTATTTTCTGGGCAGAGAGAGGGTGCTGTGGATGCTTTCTGGTGTCACGATTCATACATTGCCCTCCCTCCAAGAAACAACTCACAGTTCATATGAAATAATTTTACTGGAGTTTTATTTGCAACAGGGCACATCCAAGAAAAGAGAAAGAGATCGTGGAGGTCCACAGGTACCCAGAAGAATTCCTTCTTTTCAAACCAGTTTGTTTCAAGTTAACTTTTCAGAGAGACTGTAAGGTGCAGCACGCTCCTATGGAGAGTGCAGCCCCGCTCTAACTGCAAGATGATGCGGTGTTCTCCAAAGAACACATCTTTGGGCAAAAAACTGAGCTCCAGGTATTTAGGTACTTTTCAACCTGGAGAAAGAGTGAAGGAATAAAATAAAAATGCAAACCACCCAGACAAGTCATTATTCTCCTTTCTTTAAAGCTCATTTCCTCCTTCTAAATGGATACTTGTTCAATGATAATGATACTCTGATTCTGAAGGTGTTGCAATTACACTGTACTGCATCCTGCCACTTGACCTCCTGACGCAGCAAGCTCGCTCAGCTGTACAAGGCCTTTGGATTCTCTGCTCCCGTTTCCTCCGTCACCCCCACAAAACAAGTGCAGCTTTGCCCTTTGCACCTTCTATCCACCAAATTCTGTTTTGTTGTTGCTGTTGTTGCTATTAGCTTGTTTTGGATTAGAACTTGATCCCACATACTGGGTGCCTTTAGAAGAGACTCCTCAAGATAAGGGAATATTTTGAGACCTTTCCCCATCCACTGAAAGATGCTACCTAGAATGAGAATTTTGTCACTAGGAAACATTTAAAGAGGTATTATCAAAGTTACAGGTCCTAGCCTTAAGGAAAAGGAAACAAAGAAATGAGAGACATTGCTAAAGGAGATTTTCTTAACCTTGAAATTTCCCTCACCAAGCCATATGCTGCAGTTTCTCAAAGGGTATTGTTGCAGCATAGGGAGAACAATGAGTATTAGTTGAATAATCAGGATAGATTATCAAAATATATAAAACCACAGTCAGTACCCTACAGCAAGTCATAAAGAAAAGCAGCCATCTGGAGCTTAAGAAATATTTCTAGCTTTGTCAGTACGACTTTATTATAAACACACAATATAGGCTGCTAATTAAAAAAGCTACAACTAAGCATTCTCCCTCTCTCCAGGGACTTTTTCCCATGCATGCCTTAACATTCAGAATTGTGAGCTTCATAAAGAGATTTTTAAGCCTCCGGGGCTACAGGAGACTGACTTCAGGGTCTTTGATTTCCCCGATTCAGACCCAGTATCTAGAACAAGTCCAGACCAACAAGCACCAAGAAGTGTCTCTTCAGTCCTTACCCAGTTCTTGTTTTCTTGCTGATTTCAAGAACCTTCTACATGGCATTATGAAAACTAACAAACACAGAAACTCCGCTGGAAATTCCGAGAAGGAACACGACTGCAGGTTCCTGAACCACACTTGTCTTTCCAAGGTTCTCAATCCCTATGATTTCTAAGTAACGCAACAGCAAAAGCAAAGGAGCTTGTTGATACCTACATAAAGGATAGCCAGAGAGAAAGGTACTAAGATTAAAAAAAAAAAATTAAAAAAAAATTCTATCAAATTATTTTCTATTTTCATTTAGAAAGGAAGGAAAAAGGCACACTTCTTTTACTGGAGTGGGAAAATTTGCTCTGCTTTTACTGATGATGCTGAAGTTTTATGTTTAACTTCTGGTCAGGAATATACTTTCAAGAACCACATAATCCTGCATAATACGTGCCTTTTGTGTTGCATTTAGAGCTTTCCGTATGAGAAATCATCTTCATAAAGATGTATCCCAAGAGTCAGGCTAGTATCCATGCTCTTCTGACTGATGCTAAGCTTATGAGCACCCAGCATGCTCTTCCAGACAGGCTGCATTTCATCACTCACCTAGACAAATGTCTTCTTTCCTCACAAAACCCTTCACCTTAACATTTGCTTTCCATTCAGTTTCCTGCTCTCCTTTACAAATATATGTACCTCCAAGAGTCTCAAAGTTCTCTACTTCTTCAGCTGCAGCATTTTTACAAACAGCCTGCGCTAGAATAACCATTTAGGCGTGTCACAAAGCAGTCGCTGGCTAAGCCAAGACCCGAACGCAAAAGGCCTGACTAAGAAATCTGTATTTAGTATTTAATCAGCGGGTTCTCCAGCCTGACAAGGTAATACAGGCACACGGAGTCAGCCTGAAACTGACTGCACCGGGACACCACAGATCTGTATTCTAAACTGATATGGGAGACTATTACAGAAAATACAGTTTTTAGAAGTCACTAATTTTAAAAGCTGACTTTTGTTTGCTTTCTCTTTCAAATACCAAAAAGACAGTCTTCCTAAACTCAACAGAAGGGGCAGAGATTTAATCATGGTAGCAAATTGGACTATGCATTCTTTCTAAATCAGAAAATTCACAGTGTTGCTGAAGGCATTTGGGACTGTTACTGCTTAGACTGTTTACACGCACATGCTCACAGGGGCACACATCTACATCCCGCACACACTCAGCTTGTGTGCTGAGTGCTCAGCTCAGTGAACACGTAGCGTTCCTCGTCCGTGCAGTAAGCGCGCTGCAGCACATCACAGAGCAGTGCTGCTCTCCCAGCCACGGTCCAGCTTTACAAAGACCAAACCATGGTGAGCTGAACATGGTGGGGACCCAGAGATACCGCCATTCCCTCTTCTACACGCAACAGATCGCATCGTGAAACAGTCAGCTGCAGCAGAGACAGATCCGGGACTGCTCAGAGCCATCTTAAAGATGGCTTGCAGAATTTCCCACCCCTTCCACCAAGAGATCTCAGCACTGGCCAGTAGAGGAATTTTGAAGGCCAGACCAGCATTTCCCTGTGCGGACACAGAAGAGGAGGCATATAATTGTATGCTACAGTCATATATTAATTTATCCATACACATTTATAGGTTTTTCTAACCCAGAAGGTGCCCCTTCATTCCTCCTGTCTAATACAGCAGCCATCTCCACCGGAACAACACACAGCACAAATGGCAGCCCTGCTCACATTAGGTGTGGGAAACCTTAGGTGTGGTAAGAAGGGCTGTTCGCAGAGCTTTCTGCAGACAAAGGTTCCTCCTGATGCGCTCAGGTTTCCAGTTCAGTCTCTAGTTTAAAAAAAAAAAAAAGCTACTTTGCTTTACATGATGAAAGGTGCCCTACTTACCCAGATGACAAGTCACTTTTTGCCCTTTTCATTTCCTGCTGGCCGGGATGTACAGACAGGGTTGGTTTGGTTGTGGGTTTTGGGTTTTTTTTTGGGGGGGGGGTTGGCGGCAGGGGGGAAAGAAAAAAAAAGGACAGATGACACAGCAGTACCGAAGAGATTAACAGGGTCACTAGCTTGCACTCCTGCACTCCTGGGGTCTGGCTGAAGGATTCCTGCTCCTTAAAGCTGTGAGCAGCGAGAGATCACAGACTCATCGCTCAATGAAAAGTGAGTTATGACTTTGCAGTATGAACTTATTTGGCTGCTTTCCATCGCCTTGGCTCTTCAGGACGTGAAGGCTCACGGGAAAACGCTACTTTGATGTTTTGCTGAATTCTTCTGTGGAACATATTAGACATGAGGCGTATCAGATGCAAGTTCAAAGCTTCTGGGCTAAATTCACAGTTGGTATTGACGATTTTCTGCACTGCTTCAGGTGACACTTCGAGCAGGTTATTTAATGTGCTAATAAGCATACAACCAAAACTATCTGAAGAGGAACAATAGGTCTTTTGTAAAAAGATGTAGAACATGGAGTCACACTAAATGTGACAGATATTAGGCTAAGATACACACAGAATTACCTGAGGACAGTTGAGTAGCATGCCAGCATCTTCATTATGCCAAGAAGACAAGAGAAGTTGTGCTAACAATACAGAAATGTGGCCAGAGCTGCCAAAGCACGTGTCACGTGAGATGCAGGACATCTTACATCTGGCATGAAACTGGTCCTGGAACAGAGCAACTGCAATGCAATATGGTGTAAAACCCCTTTACAGAACTGGCATGGAAAGGCACCATATCCATAGGAAAAAAATAAAAGTTAATCCTGCAGTCTTGTATTTTGTCACGCTATCTTTGCAAACAGAGGATTATGCTTAGCTACATTCATATCCTATTGAACATCAGAAAAAGGAAAGCAGAACATGCCAATCAGTTTGCGGTTTTATCCATGTCTCTTCTAGGTTCCAGCAACTTTCTAGTTTCTAGCGAGAAATTCATGCTTCTAGAGCTTTTGGTCTTGCAAAGAGCTTCATGGCGTAACGCCGCTGGGCTCGCGTCAGTCCATATAAACAGACAGAGATCCAAAAAAACAGGAGATTTAATCTTCAGTTCAATTTGTGTCTTCCATAAACAAACTTGCAGTCTGCTGTCAGAGACAAAACTACCCGCTCTCAGATCCCACCACCCCCTCAGTTCCTGGCTGACTCCCAATTCCTGTGCATCATGAACAGAGAGAGTAAGGAAAACTGACTCTCCTTACCTCCAGGACTCTCTTCTGGACTGTTTTGTTCTTTTTTCCTAAGTGCCAACCTTGCCATGTGAAAGGTTTGTCAGGATGCAGAGACACAATCCATGGAATCTGTTGGGACGCTGCAGGCAGGGAAACCTGGGGGATTCCCTTCCGGCACACTCCCAAAGCCCTTCGGAGAGGGCTGTCTCCTGCCAAGGAGCACTCACTGCATCCTTTGCTTTGGACACAGGAACCTTGGATGGTTAAGACAAGAAAGAAGCAGCCTGCTTTGGTACAGCTGTTTGCAGTTTGGCTGTTTGCTTTATGCTCCACTGCTGCTGGCACAGGAGCATGACCTCTGTATCTTAACACTCGCCACCCTGCAGGAAAAGCCAGTGAGTGTCAGTAAATCTGGTGACAGATGAGCAAGGAAAGAAGGAACCGGACTGTTCTGAACTTTAATGGCTGCAAAGGGCTAAGAAGGTCAGGAGGAGTATGGTCTGGGCATTAAAATAATCCTGCCTGATTCCTAAAAAATAGCAAATCTGTTGAGAAAAGGAGGTACCATTTTTAACTTTAATTTCTCCTACCACAACCGCAGTTGAACAGCAAGAACAGCAGGCTTAACTATGAGGTCTGACAGAAATTTCCAGTTTTTGAAATCACATGTTCCATTTTTAAAGCTCATCTATTTCCTCAGACTCAATGCCTGCTCTGAAAGCTCCATCACGGATACAGATGGCAGCTGTATCGAATGGACTGAAGAGAGGTCTGTGATTGGAAACAGCTCAGCCCATCTTGTTCTTTGGCATACCTGCCCTTCTGGGAGGAAAGCTCTGAAATGCTTCATGCAGCGTTGGTCTTCCTAAGTTTTTTGCTGTCGTTCCTTTTACTGAAGCTCGAGCATCAGCTGTGTGCTCTGGAGCAAATTTTCTGGCTCCATGTCCATGGACCCCTGAGGGTTACTTGACCTCATTTGAAACTAAGCCTTTCTACCACATGATTCAGGTAATAAAAGGACACTGAAATAAATCACAGTTTACCCCACCCCCCACCCCCCCCCCAAAAAAAAGCTATAAAATGAGAGAACCTTTCTCTCACATTCACTTCAAAATGAAAAAGACTGTTTTTAGAGGGTTGACGCAGTTTGAAGCACACCTGATGACTGAGGCCATTCCTGGAAGGCTGTGGCGGTCACAATCACGCAGAAGTAGTATAGGCTGTGCCAACACAGCCAAACTAAGCTTGTGCTTCAACTTGGGACATTTACAGTGAAGAAAAGTATTCCGTACTTCAAAGAATGAGTAAGTTAACATGTCTATTTTGTGATTTCATTAACTTTGAAAAGAAAAGCTAACCTTTTCGGAAGTTTACCAAAAGCATGTGGACTTCTTTAGGGTCAGAACTTCTCTCCTGAGCTGCACGTAAACTCCGGGTAAACAGGAAGCCTCTGACTCACTCAGGTGAGGGACAAGAACTTTGTCATGAGCATTAGCAAAAGCAGCAAGAAACAAGCCATTGGCCTAGTAAGCAACGGATGATCTCTGGCCCAAACATTGTAACTAAATGTATGAGTATGTCTCATTTTGCTGACTTCGTTGTGAATTAGTTCAATGGGATTCCACAAAACTGCCTGTGTGAATGTCAGCACAGGTCATGAAGACCTAGCGCACAACACCCTAAACCAGCCCGAAGAAACACATGAATTCAATGGCGTTAAAGGACTGCCTATCAAACGCCTTAGCAGCGTGCTGCGGCTGCTGCAGCTTACCAACTAACCCTGCTCTTCTGGCGCGTAACGCTGCGGTAGAGTATGTGCTGCCTCACCTTTTGCCGTGCCACAGGAACACAGGCCTAAAAGAGAACTTCATGTGGGACACTACGGGCCAAGTTCTGCTGCCAGTGTCAAAGCCAGCGATAAACCTCCCTTTGGCTTAGAGATGGAGAATTAGAAGCCCTAAAATAATATGACGTAGTAATAGATCTCTTTAAAAACAACAGTGTAACTTTCACTTGCAAAGCAGACAGCTTCCAAGAGATTGGTTGATGTTGAAGTCCGAATACAGCGTTTAAACATTTCCCTGCGTAACTGAAGCCTTAGACAGAATGGCTACATCTCTCGAGAATGGGGGGTTATATTTCTTTCTTCATCTGAAAGGTGATTTCATGCTTCAGGAAGTAAAGAAAGTTTGGGCATTGACAATATAAATGCAGATGCCTCCCATAATGATTGACACCAGAGGTCGTGCAAGTGGAGTTTCATTTCTACTCCCAGTAGATCACGCAGCCAAGCGAATTAACATCTCTTTAGGAATTAGAAAGTCAAAGTTTTGACAGCTGTGGCTTCCCCCCTTGAAATGGGTTCTGTTCAGAAGGCCTCCTTGAGGTCTGTTCTGCTCCTCACAATTATCTTTTTTAATAGACAATATGAAAGCCAGTGACACTCAAAGTGTACTGTCATACAGAAGCAAATTTCTTTCCCTGCAAAGGACAAAAGTGGCAATGAAAGACACCGACAATTACATACAGCAAGCAGCAAAACGCTCTGTCATAAAGAAGTATTAATTTCAAAGAGCTGTCAGAAAACTGTCTCTGTCCCAATCCTAAATGCACATCTCAAAATGAGAGACCTTTTCCAGCTTGTATCGGGAAGAATAATGCTGTTCATGTAGAAGATAAGCAAAGCATATTCCTAAGAAGTTGCTTTTGCAATTTGTGCTCTCTTACCAAAGAGGGAATTTTCCGATACAATAGAAAGGCATTGAGCTACAACCCAAATATTGTGACAAACAGTTAAAAACTACAGCTCAGCATCTTCCCCTGCTGTGTATATTCAGGCAGTTGCCTAACTTCTTGTTGAATAAAGGTATACAAAATATAACACAGTATTGGACTATCAATAGGATAAAAATAATTCTTCTGTTCCTTTTTGCCTGATGGCAGGCTGATTTGGCCGCTGCAGTCAAGTCTGTAAAATGTGAAGTACATTATCTGTACGCTCACTTCTAGCCACACCAAGCCCAGCTGTGCCTCTGCGAGAACACTGCTCAGTCAAACCCATTACTCGATCGATGGGTTTTCTACCACAGCGCATGCAAGTTCCAATGTCAAGTCCCCGCATATGTACCCCGAGAAGAGAGAGAAAGAGAGAAAAGGGAGAGTGAGTTAGAACATTCATGAGGCCAGACACGTAGCTAGTACATGATCCCCCATCCTACTCCACAGCTTAATTCACTGCTACTTCCTGACTATCAGTGTTCTGGAGCTATGCAATGCAACAAAGAAAACAAGATATGACTCAATTTTGCTGGTGTCCCCCTCTGTAATTTTCAGGATTATATATTACACCACGGCAGGTAATGCTGACTGCTTTCAAAGGTAATTTCTTGATGGCAAAGTCTGAGGAAATTCAGACTTTAACAGCAGGAAACCACCACAGCAAATATACATATAATATTCTCCAGCAGAAATTGTAAGCATTTAGCATTGCTGACTTGAGTAACTTCCTACCTAGTCTGACACTTGCTACCTCATCAACTCCAAAGTATTTTAAAAATCAGGGCTGAGACTCTGGCCACAGTGAAGTTGTAGCGATCTACCCCAGCTGAGGTTCTGGTGCTTTTTGCCTCTCGGACAGTGTCCAAGAGTTCCAGTGGCCTATCTGGCAACTATCCAAACATTTGTGTTCCTGGATGGAATACAAATACAGAAGAAGGAACATAAAAGCATTCTCCCAAAGCCAATTTGGAAATACTTCTTAAGACACTCTCGAAGCATTGATCATTGTCCAGCTGACCTAGACAACAGACTTCAAGGTTAACACTTCCCTTGACCTACTGTCATTCTCTCAAAGATAAAAATATCTTCAATTTCACACTGACCAGGACTCTTGGTTAGAGAGATGATAGATAATGCTTTAACATGTCTCCCTTTTTATTGCTTCTCTTCCCTTCTCCTGTAACTTTTCTCATGCTTTTCCAATCAGGTGTTAGTTTAGGTCTGTATGTGCCGCATTAAGTAGGACATCCATCTTTCAGCTGGTGAAAAAGTGCGTATGTTGAATGGAGCAGTGCTAGTCTGACTGAGAATTCGACCCAATATATGCAGAGGCAGATCATGGGGGAGCAAGCTTCTCTTCCAACTTTTCTGAACTTTTTAATGACCTCTCTTTGTAGCAGTGATTTTCCACATGAAAGGCACAACATTTCATACTGTGTCCCTTGAAGCTTACTGAAGAAAAAAAACCCCATACACACAAGTGCAATAAGATTCCTGAAAGAGGAAAAACAGAATTCCATAAAAATGAACCATCCTGTTTCTCATGCCTCTTCACCTTTTCCTTCCACTCTTGAGTACAGCTTTGTTAAAGCATTTAAAAAGTAATGAAGTCTGATAAATGGAGATTTCGTTAGGATAGGACCTCTACAGCGTCTTTTGATAGTAACAAGCTTTTAACATATGTCAAAATCACGTTATGTTTAATTACGATATACTGCAGACAGCTGAGGTCTAAGTAGACCGTAGGAGAATAGCAATACCATCAATATTATACTTGCACTGTAACTTAGACCAAAAAGGTTTCTGTGTTAGGAGTAACACAATACAGTCCTTCATCTTCCTCTCATTCCTTCACTTTCAAGGCAATAAAAATTAAGGAACTTCCAAACAAAACTAGTCTATCCTTACAAAGGCTCATACTAAATGGTACTGGGACCAGTGCTGTTTAACATCTTTGTTGGCGACAAGGATAGTGGGATGGAGTGCACCCTCAGCAAGTTTGCTGACAGCACCAAGTCATGTGGAGCGGTTGACACGCTGGAGGGAAGGGATGCCATCCAGAGGGAGCTGGACAGGCTGGAGAGGTCGGCCCGTGCAAACCTCATGAAGTTCAACCAGGCCAAGTGCAGGGTCCTGCACCTCAGTTGGGGCAACCCCAAGCACAAATCCAGGCTGGGTGGAGAATGGATTGAGAGCAGCCCTGAGGAGAAGGACTTGGGGGTGTTGGTTGATGAGAAGTTCAACATGAGCTCCAAAGTGTGCTGGCAGCCCAGAAGCCATCCGCATCCCAGGCTGCATCCCCTGCAGCGTGGCCAGCAGGGCAAGGGAGGGGGTTCTGCCCCTCTGCTCCAGCTCCGGAGCCCCTAACATAAGAAGTACATGGACCTGTTGGAGTGGGTTCAGAGGAGGCCACGAAGATGATCGCAGGGCTGGAGCCCCTCTGCTGGGAGGACAGGCTGGGAGAATT
>RSEF01000014.1:2121698-2148145 GCA_003993805.1 Himantopus leucocephalus
TTTGATGATTCTATGAAAAGAATAAGGAAGTCCTCTCTACCTATGAATATTTGAGCTAAAGTTTAAAAACTCACTACATGACTAGGCATTCGCAGGAATGGAAGCCTCAGAGCCTGTCACCAATGCCCTGTTATCACAGGCTGCAAGAATATGGTGCGAATGGGCTGAGATCAGTCATAGCTACAAGGTTGGTGAATACCAGGTCTCAGGAATCACCTGGAGTTTTGGGGTACACCATGGACACAGCGATCCAAAGAAATATGAGATTCTAAGACACTTAGATCCTTTCAAAAATTTTTTTCAAGTCAAGGAAATCTAGCGTGTGGAATCTGTTCTATACTTCAGACTATCTAGATTTTACTTTGACTATTTCAAACTAACTAGAAAGTACAGAAAATTTGGACAGTACTTCACAAGCATCAAGTAGTGTATGTCCAGATAAATCCATTCATGTACACATTTCCAGTACACCTTCATGAAGAGTAAGACAAATACGTAACTACACAGTACCACCGCTAATGAAAAATACCCCATCCCTGTTCCATAACTTTCTGACCTCTTTCCTTTGATCCAAGGAAATAATACCATCATTGCACTGATGCTGCTAAAAGGATAAGTGAAAATATATTTGAAAACAGTGAAGGTTCACATTTGATTCTGCTGTCAGTAATTTGCTGCAAATTTCTGGGAGACAGCCTGGACATGGAGTTGAGGCAAACACTAGCTCTTTGCAGCCTTAGAAAGCACAAAGAATTTCAACACTACAGTTGTAAAAATTTCCTTTAGCAGAAAGATGCTTACGGAGCCTTACAGGATCAAGACGTTCACATCAGACTATCAAACGATGTGGGTGTAAGCTATTTGGTACTTTCAGCACTGATCAAAGGAAATGACTTACAAACAGTCCAAGAACAGTACTTACAGCCATAGCTAAGGGAAGTATTTTCAGTAACAGCATTCGCTGTGCAAGCCATAAAAAGCCAATCCAAAACCAGACAATCAGGTGTTTATTCAGAGACCAATTGACAAGCCCTGCTCAGGGTCCCAGACTTTCACAACAGAATCCAAATTGAATCTTTCTTCAGAGTATCAAATAGTAATTCAGTGCTTCTGCTTACATAGACAGACGAAGAGATGATGTATGTCTGTCTTCTACACTTTTGTCTTCAGGAACGATAGTCGGGAATGAGAGGAACAAAGCACAAGTACAAGGAAACAAAAAGGCTCTATAAAACACCCTACCAGAAAAAGAAATCGACAGGGATTAACGCACATGGAGCTGAATACCTCACCAAATCATCAGCCTGCGTTGCAGCTGAAAACCCTGTGTCTGAACAGTAAAACCAGTAAATATTATTTATGTGTATAATATTGATCCTTTCATCCTGTAAAATCCTAAAGCACCTAACAAGCACTAGGCACAGAAATCCATGCATCACAACACTCATTGAAACAAAGCAATAATTCTCAACAGCTTAAGGCATTACTAAAACAAGAAAATACCAAATTATCAATTTTAGGAAACTGACAAAAGCACCAAGAAAAGGATTCAGTAGAAATCAGCTAAAAAATTTATAACAGTGATAGCTTCTTTTTTTTTCCTTTTCCTTCTTTCATGTTTCTTTTTCTTGTTACTCATTAATAGTCTTCGGTAAGATTCAAAATCAGGCTCTCCTCCTTTGGTTTTCCCAGGGCACAAACAGAGACCATGACTGATGTCCTGATCACTTGCCTATAGCAAAATACTAATCTCCCGTATTGCTAATTTTGATCTGAGATGGAAAAAGCAAAACTTACTAACTCTTTCCTTTCCTTTTTCTTCTCATCATATAAAAGATATTTCAGATTCCATGTCAGAGGAAGGAAGAGAGGAGATATGAAAGACAGTGCTAGTTCATTAAAAAACCCACCCTAAGCCAGTTCTCCCCATAGTTCAGGAAAGGTGAACTTCTGTCAACCACTACAGCGAACTAGAGGAGGAAAGAAAAAAAAGGAAAAAAAAAAAAAAACCCCACGTAGATTTGAAGGAGTGTACCATAGTGCCATTCACGTTGGTGTTCTTCTTTCTTTTCCTTCTACTTTCTCTGTGTTTTACATTTTCATGGCAACCAGGAGGAAGGCAGGTCTTAAGGGGGCTGATGGAGTAGCTCAGCAGACTAGAACAGAAGCTCAGGTCCCTGCTGACAGCTCCTACCCAAAACTGTATTTACCGCTGTGAGAAAAGATTCAGCAAAAGAGGGAAGGAAAAAAACAATTGTGATGCAAGAAAACAAAAAGAAGAAACAGAGGTGGATATTGTTCTTTCTCATACTAAAACAAGAAATACAGGTGTCCAAGCAAGTTGGCCTTTCAAACCTTCTACATATCGTAAACTTGCAAGTTAGGTAGTTATCATTAAAACCAGTAACAAGGTTGAGAAAGAACTCCCTCGAGTGTACCCAGATGGCTTCTGCAAAAGAGCCCACACCAGCTGCAAAGGCTGAAGGGGCAGCACCACCTTCACCAGGCTGTCAGCCACCTAGCTTGGCACAGAACCATTTAGGCAGGTCCTGCCAGGCAAAACCTCCTCCAGGGAGCTGTACAGATTTCCTTCCGAACTCTGGAGAAGACCCTCAGCTGAAAATGAAAATGTTCTGGAGTTGCAAACCGCTTTAAGCTTTGACAGGGAAAATGAGCACAGAAGAGTAAGCCAGCATCTGTTGCTCACGCAGTGCAATGGTGCCACAGGCTCCCGGAGGCCAGCAAAGCTGCAGATCCATTCAGGAGGCATTAAGAAAAAAGGAACTCCTGAGAGCTGGAACCTGCGTCCATAATTAGATTGTCACTCATCAATCCTGTGCTCAAAGGCATGGAAGCCATTTAGTTTTTCTTGTAAGAGGCTACAGTTGCATTTTATGTACGGTTTCGATATCCCAAAGCTTTCACAGCCTAAGGCAGATCAGTTTTAAGACACTGAAAATCCACGTTTTTCCAGCATGCCCACCATACATGAGAGACAAGAGCATGCAGAGGCATCTGGACATAGATGAGATTTTAGACATAGAGGTCCACTCTTGACCCAGACTTACTCTGGGTTCAGGAAGACCTCTATTTACAGTCAGTTTACTTTCTGTGCTCTCCTCCTGCACCAACACAGAAATTAATTACACCAGCAAGAAAACAGGTTCGGTAGTGGGTACTCCCGCAGTGCCTGGACATATCCGAACTACACCGAATGAGGGTGACTCAATGATTCTTCAGACTCTTCCATATGCTAAGCAGTGAGCTTTATATTTAGGGGACTCTGGGAGGCAACTGTCTGCTCCTGCTGGAGGTGACCCAACGTCATACAGAATACAGAAACATTCACTCAGGCGAAGCGCAAAACGTTTCCCCAGATTAGTAGATAGCCCGTGCTCCCAGGAAAGGAGAGACATACATTCAACCCTGACAGACAAAAGAAAGAGGTTAAAATCTAAGGCCTGGATAAGCAAGTGCCATGACCACTTAGCTAGAAAGGTGCTCCATTACCTTCTCTGACAAACTACTCCAAATTTAGTTACAACACAATATATTTACTCCCCGATTACAGTGCTGACTAGTGTGTAGCCTTGGGATGACCAAAATCACAACATCAACAAATTCCAAGCTGTTTTGCTTGTCTCTATTAATTGTCTGCATTTGGCAGGCATCCATTTTTCAACATGATGTGATTCCCCTCAAAGACTAAAGAAGTGAATGGAAGGAAAAAAACCCTTCTACCTGTTTAATCCTTCAATTTTATCTTTTTTTCTCTCCAGTAGTCTTTAGGAAAGAACAGAGACAGAAGAGGAACACAGCAATAGCCACGGGCAAATACATGTCCCCATATTTTTGCAGGATGACTGGAGGACTGCAGAAGTTAGATATGGAATATACACACCTTCCAAAATCCAGGTCAACTCTTTCTCCCTGAATAGTTTTGCAGTCTGCACTAAGGAAGGTTTTAGCTGAGCTTCATCCATGTTTTGTGCATTTCCAATCTCACACACCCACCATCTGGAGAGGCAATCCTAAGGGTAGAGCTGAGAAATGCCATCACAAGAAAAAAGTCCCTTTTGTTTTTATATGACCGAACTGCTGAGAATCTGAAACACACTTTTATTGCAGCACAGTGAAACCTAGTGACAGATGGTAATAATCACTTAAAAATAAATCTCCTTTATGCAACCAGCTTTTACATTCATTGAACAAATCATTAAATCTACAATATATTTGTGTGTGTTGTGCATTGCGGAAGCAGTACTGCCAGCATTTTTCTTAAAAAGCTAATGTTCACTTGCCTATCATTACCCCTAGATATAACGGGTAAAGCCTTAGTCCTTACAAAATCAATGACAAAACGCCTCTCCTTCTTCAGTGAGGACCAGGATTTCACCTAAAAAAACTACCCGGCACAGAGAATATTAAATTAAAAGTATACAGTAAAAAACCTCAAACTCTGAAGAAGGGCAGCTCATGAGCTAATCATTGTGACTAAAGCTGTAAAATGGACCAACGTAGACAGACGTAAACCGCTCAAGTTACACTCTGTATCACCGGTGACTACCTATGACGTTGCATACGCATCTTGGTGAGACAAGCCTCCTTGCAACATAGTCAACTCTACAGCAGAAGGAGAGGGGGGAGGAAGTCAGCGTATTTGAATTTATTTATCCAGTTCAGGCTTGGGAATCAGCAATCTTAAGTAAAGAATCCTTATATATGAATTAATGGAATAATCCTGAAGATGATACACACACTTCTCTGGAAACTAGGGACGGCTAAAATAGAGCGTATTTCACCAACCAATCATAAACTGCGCTACAAAGAGGGAATAATTTTCTTGATTTTGCGGGTGGCAATACTGGGGCTTACAAAGGCAGTTGCGGAAAAGCAACAGGAGAAACACCTTTCCTGACACCCTGTCTGCTGGGCCACACGATGTATAACCATCACATACTCCTAGAAGGGGGTATTTACAGCCCTTTGTATCTGGCAGGACTGTCGTGGACTGAGGCAGTCTTCTCCTTCCTCTACACACAATAAAAACAAGTTAACAGAAACAGAAATAGACTAAAGAAGCAAAAGAAAAGGCATTTAATCAAGATACTACTGTAATTAATGTTATCCATATCCTCCTCTCAGTCCCTACACAACTTCCTGGAGGAAAGTAACAGAGGTTAGAAAATGTTCCATCTGAAAATATTAGTAATTAAGGTCATTATTACCTCATTGTTTAAAAACAATGTTACACTGGGACTTCTTAAGGTGGAAAAGTTGCATGATCTTTCCCTACAGAGGGAACCGTCACTTAAACCTGAAAAAATAGTACTCTTCTTACCACTATTACTTCCCACTGCAAATAGTGACAGAGTCTGATATCATGAGGACTTCCTTGATGGTTCACCTTCCTAAATAGACTCCTGCCGAAGTTGTACTTTAGTAGCCTGCTCTCAGGAGCAAATACCTGTAACCAAGCCCTCCAAAAGTACTATTATGGGTAGTACGTTGATCACTGTCACAGGAAAGCCATCAATACAAAGCCAAAAGGGGATACTTCTGAGGCACAGCGTAAAATGTCTTTAGACTCCCAAGTTTTTGCGACAAGGACTATCTGATTTGTTTTAGTGTTTGTTCAAGTCTTCACCAGGGAGGTCTGCTAGGTGTCTGTCACTGTATGATGTCACAACAGCCAATAAAGAAGGCAAAAGGAGAAGCTAAGGAAATATTTCACTAAGTGCAAGGAAACCTCTATGTAGTGTGATCCCTTACATCAGTTTTTATCCTCTCAGAGGAAGCGACGGAATGCCCAGTACCCGGGACATTTCAAGATAGCCTACATGAAGCACTAGAAAGGTACAGGGCCAGGAGTAAGTCAGTGTGGAAGGGACTTAGTCCACCCTGCTAGATACACATTTCTGTTAATTCAAGGTTTCTATGACCGTTACATATGTTAAAAAATGAGAAATTAAAATAAAAAAACCCTCCTGACATTGGGCCCATCCATACAGTACCTTTATTCTCCTTTGATGTGTGTTCAACACACAACTGCTAAGTATTTCTGAAAACAGAGGCTGTGGTTGACTAAGAACCAGAACACAAGCATAACACTTGCAGGAGGGAAGAAAGGGGAAGAGAGCAAAGTTACAACGTAAAGCCTTGGTCTAGTTCATTTTGAGTGAGATAAGGAACAAAACAATAAAGACTTATTCCAAACCTCTTTAAATAGGAAACAGCATTGGAAATCCCTGTAAAATTAATTTGAGTCAGATGAGTATTGCTTTAAAAATTCTCTTCCTGTATTTGTAAGGACAGGCCCTGCTAGAAGCAAAAGTGAATTGCTAATTCCAAATTTAAGTTCAGAAAGTTTCAGCTCATATCCATTTTGGAGACTGGAGACTCCAGTTCCAGAGCTAGAGTTCCATCTGTTTCTCATTTTGTCCTTACTTCTCCACCCAACCTCAACTATAAAGAAGAACGTCCAGACCACATCGTGTCCAAGATTTTGTGCACATCTTCCAAAGCAAAACGTGTTTCAAAGCAAAGCTTCCTCCTCGTTCTGGAGGTACAATTAGATGCAGAGCTCTGGAAGTACAGTCTTGACAAGGTCAGATGACGAGCACCAGAGTGAAAGGATACTGTGCTTACCCTAAGCAACACATTGGACATCAGAAGAGGAGGACAGCTATTCTCCCTCCCCCCAGTCACTGCAAGTAAACAGCTTTTGAAGGTAATTCTCCTTCCTATTAGCCACAAAACTGCTACCAAGGCCACATATGTGCTGACATATACTTCAGAAACACACATTCAGCCGCCACACGTCCTTACCCAAGATGATGGAAATGCTTATTTTCCCATTAATGGGACTGTAGAGTACCCTGATTGCTGATACCACAGTCACTCCTGACAATATTTAAAAAAAAAATTAAAAAATACGAAGTCCAAGGATAAGGCAAAAGGGAAAAGGCAGCCGTCTGTTCCCACAGACCAGAGCCCAGCAAGAAGATGATGAAGCCAACTGAAACACAAAAAGAAAATAAACTCGGCAAAACTGATGAAGCAAAAGCCAGGGTAAAGCTGTTTTCGTAACAACAAACAGTGTGTTTGCCCTCCCTCAGTGAATCTAAAAGCCTGTCCATCCCTAATGATATATGTACGCATTTACACACACTTCACGTTTTCCTACACGTATACAGCAATGACTGCAACACAAGCAACGTGCATCTCAAAGCACCAGTGAGCAACTAAAGGAAGCACTGCCGAGCCTGGGGTCACACGCAGGGTCTCTTCCGTTCCTGAAGCCTCTCTCCTTCCTTCCCCTTTGCTTTTGCTAACCCTGGGGTGGTGTCCACTGTTCATTTAATCAGGCAACAGGGCTCAACTGTATAGGGCAATGCATCCTTACTATCAAAACAGGTGAAGGAAACAAAAATAAAAGGTATAATATTCTGGAAGAAAATCTCCAAATGCTATTCCCTTGAAAACAGAAGCAGGGGGAAAATATCTTTAAAAATATGGCAGAGAAAATTGCCAGGTAGTAAGTTTTCCTTAATTCCCCACATCTATGACTCTCTAGTACCGTGTTTGAAACAGTTTATTGGCAAGAGGGTCACAAAACCACATCAAAGATGATTCTCCCTTCACAAGGTTTTCTGCATATTTTACAAAGAAGATATACTCTGCTGCAGGAACCACANGTGTTTGAAACAGTTTATTGGCAAGAGGGTCACAAAACCACGTCAAAGATGATTCTCCCTTCACAAGGTTTCCTGCATATTTTACAAAGAAGATATACTCTGCTGCAGGAACCACACAGTCACTTCAAAAACCGCTTTAAAAACAATTATATCCTGTAAAAACCCAGCAGCTAAATTTCTTACTCAGCCTCCTGGCACTATTACGTACTATTGCGGAGTCTTTTTTAAAAAATAAAGAGTAGGGCATATTCTGTTGCAAGATCTAGTTTACTTCAAAGTCTCCAGTATGAGATGAAAACAGCAAACAGGATTTAAAAGAAAAGAGAATGATAAATAGGACTCTAGCCTAGACCATGAGACGGTCAATTCTGCTGTCCCGCCTCCGGCATGAGCCAACTCACAGAGCGCCAATAAAGGGGAAAACACACCCGAACAATCCTCATAAAGCACCTATAGAATAGCATAATGATAGGCGTGCAAAGAGGAAAAGCTCTTTCCTGGCCTCTGTGGCAAGCAGCTCATATTCTCCGGTATTAGATTTGATAGACCCTTTTTTAGCTTGCGTGACCACAAATTGCATTACTGTCCATAAAAATATCCTGAATGTATAATGGAAAATCCTATAGCAATTCCTAAAATAATGGGGTCTCAAAAGAGGCTTAATGGCATTTCAAAAGCATTTCTATGTAAATGGAGATGAAATGAGAGTAAATTATATTTAACGAGCTTACTGCATGACTTCTTGGTTATATTTTTTCTTAATTAAAGGTGCCACCCTGCAAAGTACTACACATTGACCTCAGGCTAGCAAAACCTGTTCAGCACATTCTTAATCTTAACTAGGTAACAAATTCTTATGTATGTTTAGCACAGCCAGGCCAGAAAGGTCAGCACCACGCAGGATTGAACCCTAGGAAACCGCTCTGGCCTGTTGTTTGTTTCTGCACGGCTTAAAGCAAAACCTTGCAAGAAAAGGCCCAGTTCATAGAAGACAGAACAAATGCCCATGGAAATATAAATAAAATGCAAGGCTCATGCCATATTGGTTGCTTTTAAGTATATATAACATAAAAAGGGATGTTCTCCTCCAAAAATCCATCAAACAAAATTGCCACAACTGAAAAAGGCTCACAAGAGCCTTTGAGGCAAGGAGCTCACGGGAGCCCACGGCACTGCTTAGCAGTTACTCAACCGCAGTTAATAAAAGATCAGGTGTGTACATGAATTAAGCTAGACTACAGGTACCCTCAGCCAAATCTGCAGTGTAACACTTGGCCAAGCTGCTCCTCAACCCCTACAGCTCTCCTTTCTTACTTCAGATCTCCCAGACGGAGGTCAGCCCCGACGTAAGCCGAACAGAGCGCCTGGGCAGCCGTCACACAGATCGCACTAGACAATCATCAGAGGAACGGTCTGGAGACTACACCAGCGGATTTGTTTTGCCCCCCCAATACATTCTAACTATCAAGCTACAGAAGCACGTTCTCCTTTGTGCTTCTTCCTTTCCAACTGTTCTTCATCCAGAGGGTGAAGAACACCCTTGTCCACCTCAGCAGAAAAGGCCTCATTTCAAGGAGCTTCCCTAAGGGTGAAAGAAGAGGGCTTGAGCTCTGCCAGGCTGTTACGGGCAGCAAGTACGGGTAGCCCTTTCCTTCAGTGTACAGTGTGGCACCAATTGGGATTTAAAAGGCAGGAGTAAGTCCTGCTCAGCCGCCTGAAAGGTTTGTTCTTCAGTCATCTGACAAAGAAACGGTTTCAGGTGAAGAAGCNCAGAGCACGGCTCAGAGCACTCGTCTTGAGGGTCTCACAGTGAGGGTCTGATGTTCCTCACACTGTGAAGAGAACCTCTCACAAGTCCAAGGGTCAGGCACCTTCAGGGATCTCGCTCAAAGGCAGGAAGTTGAAGGCTTCTTTTTCTCCCGTAAATGCTAACTGCGGGGCACGTTCACAGCTGGCTCTCAAGAAGCACAGAGGGCAAACGGCACTGCAGCTGCGTGCTGGTGTTCGCACCGCAGAGGAGCAACGAGCAGATCGGTCAGTTTTTCCTAAGGGATCTTGAAATGGAACAACATTGATGCCACATGCATTATGCAAAATGGATGGATTGATTAGTGGGTCACACAACTCCAAAGACCCATTATACAGCTTCCTTTAAATAATTAAGCACAGGAAAATGTACTACTCCCGCAAAGCCAACCAGGATCATCTCGCTGCTTGGAAGATTCTCTGTGTATTTATTACTAAAGAAAAAGCTAAGCAGGTTCTCACTGACTGGGGCATTGCCCTCAGTGTCACGGGCACTGTCATATTCCTTCAGAAACATCCACATACAGCACTGACAAGCACTGACTTCCCACTGCCGGGACTTTGTTCATCGGGGCCTCTGCTTTCTCACGGATTTGGCAGCAATTAATTTGCTAGTGTGAGCAGGGACTGCAACGGATTTGTTTTTCTAGGCATTTCCCAGAGATTCAGGGTTAAGTTCTGTGCTTTATTTCTTGGCAATAGCACTACACATCCAAAAAAAACCCCAAGCAGTTGACAACAGAGAAAATGTTTCAGTTTGAAGTATTTTTTTAACCAGAACTGACCATCAAGCCACGAGGAGTTACGTTCAAATTCAGCTATTTAGATAGCGTCCTTTTCGTATCAGGTTTGCTAAAAGGTTCGAGCTTTGCCACATGTTACGAAGGGTATGTAGTAGCCCAAGGAATTTAATTATTTAAAGCTTAAAAGACAGAGCTATTAACCAGCACCGTTCTGACGCCAGTAGGTTTAAGGCAGTCAGTACACATGAACGAGTGACCCCGCTTGTCACTTCAGCAACATTTTTACGAAGGCATAAAAATGAATGGCAGTTCTGTATCTTTCTAAAAGCTATTTAGAGGTAGACTATATAACTATTTCCATTTTCAAAGGTAATTCCTTCAGAAACACACACTGTATTTAGAACAAATTCATCTAGCTATAAAAGTACAAGAACAATGAATCAGCCGCATTTCACTAACCAACAGCTCCTTTAACAATCTCGAAGTACAACAGAAAAAATACTACACGGGTACACCTTACATCTAAAGTAACTAATCTGACCGCTGTTAGCTAACAAGATTTGGAGGGATTTAAAAGACTTTCTGTATTTTAGAAGATATATGTCAATGTTGAGAAGAGTTGGCTTCTGTGTTTCACTTTTATTTCTCAATTAGCTTTTCTTGAACTGATTGTGTATCAATGTACTTCAGTTTCTCATCACCTCCTAATCAAGTTGCTATTTTATCACCTGATACAGAAATAAAATACCAGGAGGAACCGATAGTCAGAGAAAAGGGTCAGGTAGGGGTCAGCGCTGGGTAAGTGGTATGTCTGTCTTATAGCATGGCATGAGATCAACTCCCAGCAATGAATCTGAAGCGTCAAAAAATGGACTCATAAGGGAAAAACGATGCGATTTAATTCGGCTGAGCAAGTTGCATTAATTGCTTAAATAACTACAACTGGATGGAGTTTGCCATTTCCCATCACTATTTTGAATTTCAAGGAAAAAAGGCCAAATAAACTGTTCTGATGTTTTTGGACAACATTCTGTTTTTCCTCCAGCTCTACAGAATATGATATTTAAATGACAGCTGTTCTTTTTCTGTTCTTCTAACAAATCAAGTGCAAGGATACATGCAGGGGTCACCCTTTCCTCTGGGGATTTTTACGCATGTTTAGTAACCTGCAGGTATACCATTTCCCGCAGCTGGGGAGCATACAAAGGATAGTTCTAAGGTTTCGCCGTTCCATCAGCATCTATTTGCATGAAGCACATACGAACTTACACACCTTGGACATGTCCACCTCCCCATCAAACGTGGCTGAAATCAATCCCCAGGTTCAAAAGTTATGAGGCAAGGTGCTAGTCTCTCACACACACACTCCGAACGTGGCTGTAATCTCATTTGCTTAAGGATACACCAAAGACCAAACCTAAAATTACATTCCATGTCTAACACCTGTGTTATCTGCCATAGGAGACTCCAGAGACTTGACGGGGGTTTTCTGTAGCACTACTGAAACAGCTTTTCCCAAACACAGTTGTACTGAAAGCATTTTCATTACTAACCCAGAGCAATCTGTTGTTAATGCGCACTGCTGCAAGGAGACAACTTCCTAAGGGACTGAATTTAACTGTAATGGCAACACACCCGTGAGAGAGCAAGCTGAAGACTATCTCACAAGTTGTTTCACTGAATCATTTCCAGGATGTTATTTCAATCTCGTTTTGGGGTCTTTTCTGGAGGAGAAAGTTCTTTTCAACAGAAAGAAAATAAATACAACCCCACCTCTCTGCCCTCCCGCTCTGCCTCACCAGTGACAACAAAACCGAGCAGCCACAGGCCATCACTGTGTTATGTTTGCTTTTACAGAACTACATCACTGTGAACTGCAGATACACAGCGCTGAATCAATATCTCCTCCTTTTCTTCTTTTAAATTTTTGTCTCACATTTGCAAACATAATTACACCATCCAGTTTACCAGCTGTTTTGCTCCCGTAATCTGTGTGAGTTCGCATTGTTCAGCAGGAGAACAAGGGACAGAGCACCCTCACCGTGTCACAGTGGGATCAGGCTCAGAGTGAAATTAAATTTGCCCGTTATCCTCCCACTCCCTCCTGTGCTATGATGCATGTGCTCATTTCCTCAATGCAAAAGGCAGTTCTCCCTGCGTGGAAATCAATTTGATTGTAGGACTTTACAGACCTATACTGGAGGACTTAAACTTTTTACAGATTTTTGCTCCAGAAGCATGAGCCAAGTCAAAATTCCCTTCTGTCTGCCTTCCGCTTAACCCTTAGTGTTTGCCTGCATACAGATGTGCCGATTTCCAGCTGAAGAAACTTCAGCTCAAGGCCGCTCATGCTGCCAGAGGCTCAGTATGCGACAGTAGTAATTCCGGCATACTTGAAAGCTTGTCTTTCTTTATTTCAGAATGAATTGTTATTTAGAAAATTGTTAATTGTAGCAAAAAAAATAACAACTCAAGACTTAACAATAAAATCTTGGAATGGAAACAAAACATTTAGTTGACCAGAAGCAACTGCTTCATTACTATTTCCAGTTTAAGAACAACAACAACTAAACCTCCAGTTTGTCTTTTTTAGTCCTGTGTACAGACAGAATTTTTTTCAGGATGCCAGCGTTCTCCCCAGAACATGAAAATGGTTTCCCATCCCCTCTGAAACACCACCTCTCCTCTGTGTTTAAAGTTACGCAGGTGCAGACAGCTCATTGATTTCCGCATGGCCTGAGCACAGGCAGAATGCCTTGATGAAATGCATCCAAAATGCTTTTTTACAAGAATCCCATGATTATGCAGTACACAGGCTAAATCACAGTGAAATGACTGACGAACAGGTTAGCCACCAGCTTTACAAAGAAAAACAAAAGGTTAGTGTAAATTCCAGAGGTCTTTTATAAGCTGTAATTAATTATGTGTTATTTGATTCCAGTTACTGTCAGGAAACTAAGTGCTATAGCGCCCATAATCATGCATTTCATATGTCATTCGCCTTTTAATTAAACTGGTCCTCTTGTACGGTTATTGGTTTCTGCCCCTGTGATCTCAGCTCCTCTCCTCTCTAACGGGCGATCTCATGTGTCGCTTTGTTCAGCCGTACACAGGGAAAAGATGACGCCGCTTCGCAAAGCCTATTTGGTATTTTGACACCGGATGAAAACCCAGCGTTTGGAAACTCCGTCTCAGGGGGAATGGAGTTCCAGGTGTGGGCAACTTCAACTGAAGTTTTTCAGCCAACGCTAATACAAAGTGCAGCTGGACTTCTCCTTTGCTGTCAGCAGGAAGCGATAATCAAAACCTGAGCTGACAGAAACCTCTCAGGCAAATGAAAGAGAAAAGTGGGGTGTTTAAGCCCATTAACCTCATTGGCTCATGGCATAAATTTGGGTAAGACAACACAACTCGCAACTTCTTGCAAGCAGTCAGCTTTTGAATCCACTGTAGGCAGTCATATCCATAGCTGGTTCACAGCCTAAAAACTTACGCTCTCAGCCAGATAGTCCCACCCTACCCTAACCATCACAACTGTTACTTGTGTTGCCAGCAATACAAACGAGACCGTGATTCAGCTCAAACACTGTGGTGTTTGGCATCAAACTGTCATCTCAATGACACCAAATAACCTGATTTAGGAGTGCAAGTCTTTTCTTTCCTTACATGTTCAAATAAAGTCCCCACTGGAGAGTAGGAGGATGATGAAAACATGGGAGGGTTGAATGATCGCTTATACGTACAAAGAATGTTTGACATCGAGGCGTTGGACATGGGAGGACTGGTTTTCATTTTATACTAGCAAAGCATATTGTTTGGTGTTTTAAACAGCAGTGATCTTTAATATTAGCAGGGAGTTTCCAGGCAGGTGACAGATGGAGTGAGTCTGTGCGGTGGGGTGCTACCTCGAAGAGGTAGAGGGGAGAGTGTGGCACGTCCAATAATCGCCACAATCCACCTGTTTGATTTCCTGCTGCAAACTGGCCTCACAGGCGAACACCTGAAGGTCACGTAGTGCTGAAGTCTGCGCAGGTCAGGCCTAGTTGTGATTTCGAGACGCTTTGTTCAGCTGTCTGAAGTGCCCGTACCAGAGGAGGAAATCCGTCCTGCCGGTAAGGGCCCGGTATAGCTAAGGAGAAAAACAGCATTGCGGGAGCAGTGCCAGAAGAGGAGATTGGTGCTCACACAGATTTGGCCTGAGAACGTCAAGTCGCTTCTCTCACCTCCCCATCTATAATGCTGAAATGAGTGTTACCAGAGTTAAAGGGATGCTGTGAGGCTAAATCCGCACAGGTTCTAAAGCACTTAGAGGACTTCAGCTGGAAGGCATGACAGAAATGAAACACTTTTTTATTATTTTTCTCACTCACTCAAAGAAATTTCTGAGAGGAAAGCCAACATTTTATAGAACTTATAAAACTATGAGAAATCTGACTCCTTTCCCATTCAGGTCAAAAGGAGTGTTTTCCGCTGGCTGCCACATGAGCAAGATTTGGAGTAAAAGGCCTCTGACAGTCCCTATAAACAAGGGCCCTAAAGCAACCCACAAATAGACGGCTGCTATTTGCCTTGGCTTTCACCCGTCTTTCACCATGGAGACAGGAGGAGGAAGAAGATAATGAATCTGTCCGAGATAAATGTCCGCATACTCATTTATCTTCCTCTGTTAACACTGAGAGCAAGAACGACTGGTAATTTTGTGGAGTGAATTTTGTGGGCTCCTCAAGCAGAATCAGACAGACAACACCCCACAGGCCTATCTCTGTCTCCAGAGCAGCTCCTCAGCTCCAGAGACATGAACGCTTCCAATCACTTTGCCACAGTATCTTCAAGTACCACACTTCCACCTCACAGTGCTGAATTGTTTTAACTCACTTTAGCTGATGGCAGAAGGCTGGTGAACTAGAGGATGTGTTTACATTTGAGATGCGAGTTTATTTCCCAAACATTGTTCTGCCAGCACTGGAAAGAGACGCCCTGCTTTCTGGAAGCTGGCCAGCCTCTCACTACTCGAACTCCATTCACAAAGTGCTAAAGGAAGTTCAGGCACTGCATATATTTGCTTTGAATAGCTTTGCTGCTGTTTCTGCTGGGAAAGACTCTACATGACTTGAGTATATATAAATTAACCTACTCCGCATTGTCCTGCAAAGATACCACTGCCCTGTCACACGCATGGTTCTGCTGCATTATCTAGGGAGTTTTTCTGCCTGAAGAAATATTTGTGCCTCCTACTTAGCCCTTACTTTAGCTAATGCTAAAAATACCACCAGTTGTTACAATGGTATTAATGATTCCCTCTTCACCTCCATCGCTCACCTACCAACATGACAAAGCAGCATCTCAGCGTGGAACGCGCATTGCCTGTGCAGAACGGGATCCTCGAGGGTCCTCCAAACACCTCCTGACATAAAAATGTGGGAACACCTACCCTGGATCACCCCAAAAGCTCAGTTCCCTGAGCCAGTGTGCGGGAAAGGTGACCGGCAGCGCCCAGGGGCCACCGCGGGTCAGGACCGCACTCATAGCAGAATGGGTGGCCAGGATCAGTCCTCTCTGGGAGGAGCAGCAGAGCCAAGGCTGGAGACGGAGGTGACTGAGTTGGGACATTTACATGCTGTAGGGCGAGGACCCCACGCCAGCATGCTGCCCCGTAGCAGGAACAGTCCCGAGAAGTACTCCTCGTCCCAGAAAACAACGCAGTCGCCGGCATGCTGACCAGCCGCTACAGGCATCACAGAGGGGCAGCACGGCGCCCACCTCCAGGGTGAAGACAGGCAGAACTCGCCCTCCGCAGAAAACGTGGAGGTGATCGGGACCAGCACCAGCTCACGAAACCCAAAGACTTTCCACCACTTTTTACCTCCCCTCCTTTCCTCTCCCTTTACCTTGCTTGGGTGTAACCATATCACTCAGTGCTGCTCACACAATATTTTTGTTAAATAACTACAATTTTTTAGAAAGTCGCTAATAGCCAGCAGCTTAGAAAGAGGAGAAAAACAGGGTAAGCATGTGATGGTGTTTCCATGGAATACTGCCCAGCCTTGAAAAAGCAGCAGCTCAACGGCAGAATCTCTGGGCTTAGGGGCCCTCGATGGATGTGCTTTCTCTCATTAATTTACTTAGGCTCTTCTCAGTCCCGTGTAGGTACCTAAATACATTTTAGAATAAGTCTGTGCGACTAGTTGTGATACATGGAGGCTAAGTGACACTTTTTAAAAAAAAAAAATATCCTTTCTGCACTTCTGCACCCTGAATTAGGCAAAACATCCCACTTCGGTCTCCCTTCATCAGGGTAAACCACACGGAGACCTCTGATACGACAGCAGACGGAGACAGCCATGCACTGGGGTACCACTGCACAGCACCATGCGGCCATACCCACAGGGCCGTCCCCTTCTCCAGCTTCTGTGATTCTCTATAGTAACCTCATTTTTACTTCAATTTGAGGAATGCTTTCGCTGTTAAAAAAAACATTCTGAAACAAGCCCAAAATATCTTATTAAAAATGTTTCAAGATTTCTGACATGCATTCTGGTTTTCCTATACTTAGCTATAAATTAAGTTTGCCTGTGAATTTTGCTACTTTAGTGATTCATGACTACAGAATGTGTCTTGAACGTAGGGGAGAGAAAAGGATTAGCGATGAAAAGGAAAACACACATAACATTTTTCAGTGTCTTAAGTTTTAATCACCAGGAAACAAAAAATAAATGAGCTATGGGCATTGTATAATTGCAATAAATTTTGAGAAATGAGTAGTGTCCAGAGAAACCCAATTAAGTTTAATAATTTTGTGCATCAGAGGCTGGGAGGGTGAGGGGAGGGGGATAAGTCTAATAAGTTACTGATGAATATAAAGTTTTCAACTGCAGAAAACAATGTTTAAATTAATATGACACACGGTGATACTTTTGGCTGCCTTTCTAATTGATTCTTCTTGTTAAATCAAGAGGAACTTGTGCACAATAAGCAGATTGCCAAGAGGCTATCCCCTACACAGAGATAACGGTTAACTTGAGCCAGGCATACAGTGGCTCATTCATAAAAGAACAGTCTCTTTTTTAATTTAGCAGAGCTTTACTCACGGGTTTTCTAGTTTAAGGCCCAATGTAACAGCAAGCAAAGACCAAGGGATCGCAGTACTGTCCAAAACTCATAGCTGCCAAAACATTTAACCCCTAGTTGGCTCACACACATTACTTTTCCCTCCAGGTGAAACCTGGAGCAAATGCTCATGATGGCATACAAGGAGAAAGTCAGGTACTTTACTCTATTCACTGATTAATTCTTATACACATCACAGTAAATATCAAGCCAACAAAAAGCGTGGCTTACATTAAAGCATTATCCAAGCCAAGAAATTCCTGAAATACCCATTGCCAAATGTGAAGCGTTTGATTTCATTAGGTTCTGCATCACAGCCCTGATTTTCAAGCCACATCTGAACTGAAAACCCAACAAAGAGGGCATGAGAGGAGCCTAGATGTACAAAACAACATGATCCCCTTACAAGGAACTTCTTTTAGCATTCTGATGATCATAAACAAAAGCAGGGTGTAACAATGCAGAGGTGTCAAAAACCCATCTGGAATATCACTCAGAAACAAACTGCCCTGTTCAACTCAGTGAGGTGTCCAATGATGATAAATTGTATGTCAGCACCCATGATCATTTCATTCCTTGTACAGCAAAGGGAAGGAAACGCAGCTATCATGAGACCAGAACTGACAATCAGGAAATCCTGTCAAGTTTTATGATTCTATCTGCCCCTTTTACTGTCTCTAGTAACACAAATTGAGACTGAACACAAAATGGAAGATCACTTGCTGTAACATTTGGGAAAGTAACATTGAAGAAAAGAGGAGTCAATTTCTTTATGGTGGAGCATGGACAAGGTATGCTGTGTTTTTTTCTCAGTTAAAATCAAAGACATTACCTTAACTATTCTTTTCTTTACTTTTATGGTCTATGTTAATTATTTGGCATATAGGACAGACTTTGTTTTTGCATGCAAATTCAGACCCACAACAACAAGAGGGGAAGTTTCCCATTGTTCAGCAAATTCTCTGCTTCCTTTTGTTGTTCAGTGCTGGATTTTAGTTGTGCAACTTACAGTATCTTAACCATTTTTCACTTCTTATGCTTCTGTTATGTGTTAAGGAAAATGTTCCTTTCACTGAAGTAGCAGCATACCAGCAGCTCCTGAAACTGCAAGATAAGAATTCTCACCTGACTACTCATAACAAATGAGACACGCCTCGCAGAATTCACCCATTTTATTCCAGGAAGAGAAAACGTGTGCACTGGGAGACAGAAACAGAAATGAGAAATGCCAGGTGACCTTGGGCAAGTCACGTCACTTCTTTGTTTCTCTTTGCTGCTCTTTTCCTTGCTACCTTTGGTCTGTCTTGACCAATTAACGAATCTGAAGCAGGAGTGCTCTTTGCATGGTCAGCATATCTAGCCGTGAGGTGCTGACCTCACTTGGGCACAACAGTAATAAGTAATAACCATGACAACAATTTACAAGTGATGCCCTGCATTTCTAATACTCTGGCTAAGAAGTGTTTCAATAACTTATTAAAGCACATGTGTAGTAAGTTCTCCTTTACAATGGGAAGCTGCTCTTAACTCTCGTCAGCATTAATAGAACTTAAAAGCTTACGTTTTCACCCTGACAGTTTCTCCTGGAAGGCTGTGGCAGAAGTCTACTGCTCCACTGGTCTGAGAAAAACTGTTCTAATTACAAACCCAAATGCACTCTTGGACAACTCTCACCCTTCACTCTTATGACAGCAAGGTCTTCTCCTCTAGTGGTCATGCCTGTGCTGTATTTAGAGACAAATCACAACTCTTCCAGGCCTACGTTCTACTAGGTTGAAGAGGCCAAACTCCGCTGAGACACATGTTAAGCCTCCATTAGAACCTCTGCTTTGAGCTCTAATCCATCACCCATGCAATCATTATAACCTAATTGCGGATCTAAGCTCCTGTCAAACTAGGTCAAAATCCTTGCAGTTCTCCACGGCCGGACTGGGAGGGTGACCAACCCTGGGTCATATACTTTCCATACACTTCTCCCCAAAACAGAAGAAAGGCAACTGTGTTCTTGCTCCTGAAATCCATTGCTCAGTGCTGTCCTCACCCGCCAGCGCTCAGCAACCATCCCAGGAAGGGAGCAAAGAGAACAAGCTCCCCTTTCAGGATATGCTCTCTTCCTTCCAGCTTGGGACTGTCTGCATACATCTGCACAGCCATGTTTAACTGGGTCTATAGGGGACAGAACTTGTTGGGACTAATGGCATGAAAAAAAAGTACAAAGAGCCAAGAATGACACTTCAGCTTACAAGAAAATACTGTAACACATTATTTATTTGTAGTAGGAAGGATGACTTTCAAATGCCCACTGGAAGGAAATGTATAATAAGATCTTTTCTTTCTCTACCCTTTCTATTGACAGCATATCACTTTCAAACATCCTAATTTTGCTGGGTGAAAATGTATGCCCCCTTTCATACAGATAAGTCATTTGCCATACATAAGCCTTGCTAATTTAGGATTAATGTTGCTGGAGTAATTAAAGTGACCTTATGCGAAACACATGACTATAGCTTCGTACTGGTTATCTGTAGGGCTAACTTCAGTCCAGTGGTATTAACAGTTGGGCTGGCTTTAGCTTTACAGCTTCAGAGGTCTCCAAAACCCACTTTAAAATAAAGGTCTTCCATTAAATCTTCCAAAGACAAATGAATGTCAGTCGGTTGTTCCCTGCAGCTAACTGTGAGAAGGACAAACTCTTCAGTAAAGCTTGAAGAGTCAAAGATCACAGACAGAAACCAAGGATGCAGAAATCGTGGTATGTTCCCCTCTAATTTCAACAGCCACCAAAAAAAGGTAAACAGAAATGAGTCAGGGGGTGCAGGTGGCCTTTAAGTTGCTATCACATAGGTGTTGTCACATGCATTAACTTTGAATTTGGCAGGAAATTCTTTGTCTCTAAACAAAAGCTCAAAATAACTCTCCACTGTACTGCAGAACAGCACTTTTAGTATGAGAGAGAATTGTTTAGTAAGCAACTGCTGCCAGATTAATAATTTATCAAGTACAAACAATGGTTATTTTCATACGGTTTCTCTAGTCAAAAAAATCTGCTGGGAAATTTACATTAAAAAAAACTTCATAGGAAACCAAATGCTACTGCATGGGCAAGGATACAAAATATAAAAGGTTGCTTTGTTCAATAACACTTTGGGTTGGTGGTCATTTAAAATGCTTTTCACACACCCAGCCAAAGATCAAAGTATTAATGGAGACAATTACAGAGCACAATTTGAGAGCACCATAGCAATCAGTTGCTAAGGCTTAGAAAGTTTATTGCAAAATCGTGTTTACACCAATAAAGCCCTACTGATTTTCATATTGCAAAATATTTAGATCTCCCAGGCTACTACCTAGGATTACTGTATCTTTTCCTAGGAACAGGATCGCTGCTTCAAACAATTTCCTCTTGAAGGTACAAACCTCAGCTTTGTCCACTTTTGCAGCTGACACAAAGAAGTCCATTCAATAAAATAGTTCCTTTATTTGCATATGGTTTCCAAGGACTGTGTTCAAAACCAGCTCACAGTATAATGTGTCATCTGCTTTTCTCCCGTTCATTAAATCTGTATTCATTCACTGCATACAGCACCTTTGTTCACCTTCTTGATATCAACAAAGCTGAAGAGGGATGGACTGACCTCGAAAGTAGGCTACATTTTTATAAATTTCAAAGCAGGGGTATTTCAAAGACTATTGCCTAGGGTCAATTCTGATACAAATTCCAGACGTTCACGTTGAATTTTGTAAGACACTGCTATTCAGTCAAAGCCAAGTTCAAAAGAAGCATCCCGTTATGTGATATGTATGCTATTTCTGATACAGAAGTCATTATTAAAAGAAATGTACCCAGCAATGCGCTACAGAATACGAACCAGCATTGTACAGTTTTGCAATTAAAAGGAAAAGGGGTTTCATCTTTTCCAGCAGTTCCCTGTACAGATCAAGGGAAGCAGGTATGTGAGTTAGGGGATACGGAGTACCCAGCACCTGACTGGCCACAGAAATGGAGATGAAACCAGAATAAATCCGAGCTGCACAGAAGTCCCTGCTTAGAAGAATGACATTTGTGAAAAGCACATTTTTGAATCTACACATTGCTGCATCTATCAAAATAGCGCTGTTGAAGTAGAGATATCCTCTCCACACATGCACACACATCCAGAGCCTCTGCTCATGGCATTTAACAGGCTGCTGCCCCAGGTCCAGAGCAAGGCAAAACAACCTCGCTCCAGCGAGCCGGTTCTGATCCGTACCTGAAATTCTCTGGCCAGGTTTTACTGCCACCCATTGCACTACAATCCATGAGCAGATCCTTAAACTGTAACAATCACTCCTAGTCCCCTTCACATTCTTTATTAACACAGATGTAATTAAACTGCTAAAACATAAAGACACAGACTTCTTTCTCACTTACAAATTCCCCTGAAGCATCTTGCAAAAATTGCTGCCCACAGAGAATGCTACACTTGCTTGTCTTTTTGTTTTTCCCCTCCACCACCTGACTTTAACACCCCAGACACGTAACAACGCCTGGGGCATCGTCCCTGACTCCAGCAGTCTCCAGGCAATCTGCAGCCTCTGCAGCTGTGTTACAGGTGAGAGACGAGCAATGATAAAGGAACATTACAGTTTAGAACCTATGGGGATTTTGCAAAGAGATCAAGTAAATAACTTTCATCAGAAGCTTTAGAAAGAAAAAACCTTCCCTACTAAGCTTCATCTCATCAGATTTCAGGCTTGAATAAAACGTTCACCATGAAACCAAAGCCTCCCCAAAGCTCATCTGGGTTTCCAGTTTTGCTACAAAGTCTTAACTCAGCTGAGACTGGTTGAAAGCTCAAACGTATTTGAAAGCACTTGGACCCACTTTCAAAGGACCCTGAGCTGATGGATGAGTTTGTGCCTAAATTTTGGTGAAACTTAGTTATGTATGGTTTGAACTGTTCAAAGGTGGTAGCAAAATTACTTGATATACACTTGTACATCATTGTACCAAATATATATATACAGCTGTAAGGCCTTAACGGTGGATATTGCTGGTAACATGAGGGCGAATTGCTTGCAATGAGTATTTCTTCATATTTTCCTGTTAAGTATACTATTTTTTATCTTTATCGCAGTGTCACATAAGAGGTCACAGGTCAGGACCCTATTATTTTAGGCACTGCAAAAGCACCAGAGTGAGTCCCTGGCTCATGTAATTTTTAATGTAAGTTGTGGAAGAACAGGATGTCTTTTAGCATAAGTGATGCCAAATAAGTGGGCATTTCAATAATTCTCTGTTAGGTCAGAAACTGCTATTGCTATTGTAAACCTGTTCAACATGGATCAGTGTCTTATAATCGAGAGTGTTTGGGTTTTTTTAATTTGCATTGGAAAGATAACAGTGTAAGCAGTTGGTATGTTTTGCTCTTTTCTCCTTACAAAGGTTGGTTAAACATTGTTCTGATTGCGAAATGCAAAAAGAGTTTTTTAAAAAGTTCTATAAGTAGAATTTTTGTGGTTTAGTGGTGAGGGTTTGGGGTTGTTCCCCTCCCCCCCCCCTTTTGCTTACCTGCCTTATGATTTTTAAGGAGTTTGAAATCAAACTGCAACACATAACATTGCCTGGTGAATACCGGCTCATCTTTCATGAGATGAATGTGCTGACAACAACATAACTTCCCTTGACAGAATAGGTGTGCAACAAATCCCTAGAAATCATACTGCAAATATATCCCTAAGAATTCTTCAGGTTTCCCAATGTAGAGTGGAAACTAGAGATATGCTTAAAATCCCCAAAGTAATGTGTATTGTCAGCAAACAGGCTAAACTGCTGCTTCTTGGGTAAGGCAGGTAAAGTGCCCTTAAAACGGCTGTACCAGCAGCAAAAAAGTAGCAATTTTTATGACTTATGTCACATCACATCAAAACAGGTCAGATGATGCATTTTGTGGGGTTGTCTCACATATGACCCTCAAAAAGCACATGTCAAATGATGGATAAGACAATTTCTCAGGAAGCAGTATGCTCCAGGTGAAGTCAGGATTAAAGTGAAGGGCCACCTTCAACAAAGTAAGAAATCACTGACAGGATGAGATACACCTTTTTCATTCCTCAGTCAAGCATGCCACTATGTCGATAAATGGTAAAAAAGTGATACAAAATAACAGCAGTAATCAGAAGAGTCCTCAAAACAGAACATACCTGTCATTTTCCTCAGTTTGGCTTGGAGTGGAAACAAGCTCAAACCAAAGAAAATTTTGTCTAAATTTTCTAATTTAGAATCGTACTAATTCTAATTCTACTAATTCTAATTCTACTAAACCATTGTATATCTAGAACAGCCTATGGTTATACCCTTTACACCAAAGACAAACTCTGTAACAAGAGTTTGCAGGCAAAGTTTGTAGGAAGTGGGCCCATTTTCATGAGACAAATACAGTTTGTGAAGAACACGGGAGTTTCAGGATACACGCCTGCGTCAGGGATTCAGGCCTCCATCCAACTTTCACTCCCTTCTAAGCCCTAGAGCATCACGCCCTTCAAAAGTACACTTCAGGCTGAGCCAGTAAAGTTTAAAGGCATACAAAATCCTTAAATTTAAACCACTGAACAAGAAACAGTGGCCTTTTCTTCAGGCTATGATCTAACAACAAGCACCTGGGCTTTTTCAACTACCGAAGCCATGCAAATTAAATTAATTATTGTTCTAAATATTAGCATCTCCATTTCAGTACACAAGGGCAATATCCTCTTTTAGTTCTGTGAGCCAACAGCCGTTGCGACAGGACGAGGGGTAATGGCTCTAAACTAAAGGAAGGAAGATTTAGACTAGATAGAAGGAAGAATTTCTTTACTGTGAGGGTGGTGAGCCCCTGGCGCAGGTTGCCCAGAGAGGTGGGAGATGCCCCATCCCTGGAAACACTCCAGGCCAGGCTGGACGGGGCTCTGAGCACCCTGATCTAGTTGAAGATGTCCCTGCTCATGGCAGGGGGGTTGGACTAGACGGCCTTTAAAGGTCCCTTCCAACCCAAACCACTCTATGGTTCAATGATTCTAATTATCTCCCTGCAAGTGGAAACAACAAACTCTTTCAGTTGAACAAAACTGTGTTTTCATACAAGAGAATGCAAACATAAATCTAACGTCTCAGAAAAGCAAATTCAACCTAATAAAACACCAAAGGAACAAGGGCTGCAGTTTAAATAAGTGCTCCTCACTCAGTCATTGCGATATACTCTGTCATCATTCACTCTAACGTGATGATGTTGTCAAGATGAAGCACCTTCTTACCAGCAATTACCTCTGTTATAGGGTCAAACCATTTAGAATTTCTTACAGTTTCCCATCTTTAAGGTTCCACATTTTAAGACTAGTTTTTTAACATGGATAATAGACCTGCACAGGAGCAGACAGCCTGAAATTCCTCCCTCACATCCTTTCCACGGGTCAGCAGCCAAGGAGGAGAGGTTGACAGGGGCAGGGGAAAGGCAGACCCTGGATTATATATATCCTTTCACTAGACATGAAGGGGCACGTTCACATTTGGGGCTGTGACAGGACATTCATCATCCTGCTCCTTCTCCTGCAGAGAAAGGAGAGCCAATAATTGCGAGTAAAAGTCGTATCTTAGAGCACAAGGAGCTACCACTCAAGGTGCCAGTGACTCGTGTCCTCTTACTCAAGGTATGATCTCGCCCACAGTATTCACTCTAGTCCTATTTACCTTGCAGAATGACACAGGTGATTCTTGCTCAAGTCTGCAGAAAACTCTATGCCATACCACCAATGCCTTACAACGCTGATGTTGGCGACAGTATCAGCTGTAGGATGCTTGTAAATGCCATGCTGGCTATCAGCTCAGAGTAAGCGAAAACAAATTAATCATACATAATACACACGCACGCACACGCACACAGAGCCCTGTGATTACAATGACATATGTATTGGACAGATGTGTTTGTTTCCCGAAAGGAGACGGTACCCCAAGACAGTTATTAAAAACCCAGAAAAGCCAATTATCTTTTTATTACTTTCTATACTAAGGCCTCTTCCATTGTTCTACCAGGTCTGTTTCACCTGAATGCACATGGAAACTGAAAATACTTACCTGCTCCTCAATGCCAAGTTGAATTTAATCAGAAAACTAATTGCTTTCACTTTTCTGTTATAAACTCTTCAATTTGCTGAAGAGATTACCAGGGTGAAAATTTTCTGCCAGTAATGAAGTCCAAAAGGAAATGGTCTGTGTTGTTTCTTGGAAGAAAATTGCCTTTAGAAAAATCCTATTTCTTTGCTAGAGTATCAAGGAGAGACGTCGTTGAAGAAAGAGATGTATAGCTTTTGAGATTAATCATTATGACGAATGAGAGAAAACCTGAAGGCTATAAAAGATCTCCATAGTCTATCACCACTTAGTATCCAATAATTACACCAGCAGCTGCCATCTTCGCTGTTTCTGTGCAGATTCTCCCCCTGCCAACCTTGGCCCCCTAAGAACTGACGTATAATACCCAGCTCCCCGCACACAAGTCTGAAACTGCTGGCAGCTGCAAGAAACATGAATTCCAACCAAAATACCATGTTAAACTATTTCCACACACTTTAGCCATCCGTAGAATATTCACTGTTTAACAAATAAGTAAGAATGGTTGAAAACAAATCTTTGAAGTGAAAGACTGATCTTTTTAACCTTAGAGTCAGCATTTGATACAGCCTTAGAAAAATGCACTCGTGTGTCATGGTATCTCATTATTTCTTTTGATGTGTTATCCCATCTTTATGGAGTGGTGCTGTTTCCAGTCATGAAATGCAGATTTGGAGCACAGTGTTGTGTCTGCTTAAATAGAAGCTGAGCATACACAGCACATAAATAATTCTAGTGCTAGCACTTTGGGAAAGGATTTGAGATGACGTTTGAAGAAAAGCACAGAAGTCTATAAAGTTGCATATAAACATACAATCTTCACAGCTTTATAATTTCCTTGAAGCATTTTTTTCCTAAAATATTTTGTTACATGCTATGTGGAAGACAGTGATCATTTAACTGTGTGTTAAGGTGTCATGGTTTATGCCAAATCTGCCACTGGGGACATGGGGGACCCCAGACGGGACC
>RSEF01000014.1:2148245-2221307 GCA_003993805.1 Himantopus leucocephalus
GTAGAGCCCATCAATACATGTCTCTGAAAGAGTTAGGAGCCCCAGATCTCACATCGGCAGTTCCCCTGGACACAATATCAAGAGCATGTCTCACAGTGCATCTCGCATACCACTGGTTCAGGAGGGACAATCACACCACTTAGACTGACGTTTCGTAAAAAAAACCCCACTGGATTTCACCCAGAGAAGCCCTGATTCATCTTTACTTTCTAGGAGGAGGATCTGCACCACCCCCGACAGCAGCATGACCTAATGATTAATCACTTGGGCTGTTAAATAAAACCTGCATCTTGTTTGTAATAAATCTGGACTTAACATCAGTTCAAAGAACGGGAAATGGGAGACAGTGCCAAGATACTTGTGAGGAAAGCAAACAAGCAAGAAGCAATCTGGCTGCCTTGGCAGAATCTATTTCTCTTACATTAAAAATAGACAATTAAAGGTAATTCAGCTGCAGCATTATCTAATTGCAATGGCAAGATGAGGACGGGTTACAAACAGCCTTTGTATCAGATCTAAGCAGTCACACTGTGCAAGGAGAACTGAAAATGTGAATTGAGTAGGGTCCAGGAAGTCAAGTGCAGGAATAAGGAGAACTGAGAGCTAATTTAATGCAAGCTCCAACCTAATGAAAAGACAGATAATGGGAGGTAATGAAGAGCCTAGCAGTGGTGGGAACAGAAGGTTACACAGGCACGTAAAAGCACTGCTTGTGTACTTTGTGGGATGTGGGTTCCACGGTGCTCAAAAACACGGGCAGCAACAAGGCAAATCCCAACCCTGATGCCCAAGGAGCTCTCAGACCTGTAAGTCACAGGCACTGACTGTCACACAGAGATCCTCAATGGCTCTGGCTGACTTGCAGAAAAAGCAACAATGAAAACAGCAACAGCACATTGTCTACCAGCTGAAGGAGGACTATTTCTGGTATCAGTAATCCCTGCTGACCGCCTGCCTACACGTTGTCAGCTGACAATGTTCCCTTGCCTCCACAGAAGCAGAGCATCCCGTAGGGAGAAGAGAAAAACAAATACTGGGAATAAATAAATAAACAAACAAACAAACAGACAAACAGGTAGGAAAGCTGATAAAACACAGAAACAAAATGCGTGCAACAGACAAGGAAGAGAAAATATGAACAGGGGAAAGAACTAATGAAGAAGCATTTTGCCAGCACAGAGAAAGCAAAATCTGCCAGAAAGAGAGAAGCAATGTGGCAAAAGCAGGAAAACCAGGAGATATAAAGAACACCAAAGTAGAGGCACTGTTAAAGCCAAAGTGGAGCTGTTAAATGAACAGCCTCTACCTACATCCTTGCACAGAGGCAGCCACTGACCAAGCTGTGAGCAGCAAAGGGTTCCAGGACCTCTGAAACAGTTTTACAAGGACAAGGCCTCCTATAGCCCTTAAAGAAGTGGAATTACCCGTTCAGTTTGTCGACAGGAAAAAAGGAGTTGTTCTCTAACAGCGAGAGGGGCTTCCGGGAAGAATCATGGAACCTACTTGGAAACTCAAAGGAGGGCTTGTTTTGTTACCAAAACAGAGACCTCATTGCCATCCCACCTGAAGCAATGACTGAGAACGACAGGCTAGAGACTCGCATACAGACACCTTTTACTTACACAGGCCTTATGAGACTATATTTATACCCCAATTTTGAGCATCTCTCAGAAAACTACTCTCTGAAATGGTCTCGTTATGCCACTGCCAAACAGGAGCACAATCAGAGTTGCTACCCTGAGTCTAAAACTTAAGTAGGTGCAAAAGACAGAGGGTCTTCAGAGAACAGATGGGGGAAACAACAGGATTTGGAGCACAATTTAGAGTTTAAGTCCCTGTGAAGCTAACAGAGTACTCATTTATTTCGATAGACTTTGGATCAGGCCCCTCACTTCTGAAGAGCTTTGAAGTTGAAAAGTGTTAGATGAGCACTCAAAACTCTTATCAACAGAAAAATGTGGCTAAAGAGATGTATATGAGTGTCTTTTTCATTTGCTTGAAAAGGTCAGGAGATCGAGAAGAATGTTGGCACACGGGAGGTTATTTAACGGGATTTGAGGGGAACGCTTCAGACACAAAGTGCGGATAACACATGAAAAAGGAGTTGAGCGTTTCTTAGAAGAGTTTGTGCACTACAGATTCATCAGGACGATCTAAGAACTGGTCAAAAAGCAGATGAAGGCAGATCAGGGTGTTTTTCTAACTTACGAATGCCCTGAATGTTTGCTACCTTATCGTAAATCAGGGTAAAATATTTTATGTAATTTCTTTGGCAGAAATGCTGGTTTAACAAACTTTTACTACCATCTGCCCCAGCAGTTCCTGTCAGCCCAACATCACTCTATGCTAGGCAAGCAATTCTTCCCCACGTGGGGTGAAAGCTACTGCCCGAGGTTTACAGACATTAATATCAGGAGGGCCACCCTGTAATCCTTTAGCATCATCCTTCACACCTTATGGCCAGTGGAATAATGCACTCTCCTGTGAGGTTAGTTATTACAGAACTACAACAACAGAATTTGCAGCTGAAGAGTAGATTAGCGTCTTTCAAACCGTACCTGCAGTAGGAAGAAGCAGGTATAAATAAATACGGATATCTAAATTGCAAACAGCAGTTAATGTCTCATGCTCCGGAAAATATCTTTCTCATCTCAGCGAAGTGATACTTATACCTTTATTCTCCAGGAAAACTTTAGTCATTCCTGTATTATACCTATGCTACCTTAAAAAAAGTAAATAAAAATCACCAAGTCTCTGGGTTAGGTAAACCAAATCAGATTCCAGAACAGAAGGTCACTCCTACTCTCTCACCTACCCCAAACTGGTACCTTGTTGATGTCCGCTAATGCATCTTACTTCTCACTTTCAACCAGCAAGGAGTTCAGACACAAGTCATGTTGGCTGGCTCGCAGTAACTTGTTAAGCTACGGCAAGGCAATCACTTGTGACTGTGCACTCCCTTGCAGTAAGATGCATTTTACTATTACGGATAAACCTTCAAACACAGAACAACCATTCACCAAATACACCTATCTTCCAGAATTTATTATTCCTCTGAGGAGTGCTGAAGCTTTCAAGAAATCTAGGATGTTTGTGAGAACCGGCGACATGGCCGTGTTTCAGTTATACCACAAATCATGCCGTAAGCAGACTGAAAGCTAACGAAAGTCAGCCAGGTAGGTCTCCTGACACAGTAGCTGCATTGGAACAGACTCCAACGGGTAGAGGCAACTCAGCGTGGAGCTCACTTTATCTTCCCATTCCACAAAACTCAAACATTCAGCAAAGCAAATCAAGATGGGTAGAAGGCTAAATATGTGGGAAGGTTTTCAGACTGAAATACAACTCTACAGGCAAATCATAGCATTGCTGCCTGTCAAACCTTGCTCCATGGGTGAGCTGCTGCAAAAAGATGATGTTTACCTCTACGCAAATCTCTGCTGAATGCTCCCATATGGTACACACTGAGTGAGAAGTGACAAAAGAGATGGGGAACTTGCACAGCATCTTCTTCAAGGGTCTCTCTGCAGTCTCGAGCTAATTGCATACCCCACAGATACGCTTCATGGGTTTAGAACTTTTTTTTTTTTGCCTTTTTTTAATAAAAAGAAAGCAATTAGGGCCACAGTCACACTACGTTTTCATTTCAGCTAATTTATCTAAGTTAAATTAGCTGTTACGCAGTTGAATAGGAAATAATGTTGACACTGTAAAAAGTGCAAAACAGCTACAGAATGTGGGATGACAATGGCAGAAAGCAGTTTCTGTGGGTCTGGAATTTAGAGTCACTAAACCAGAGTGAAATAGCAACTGACTAACTAAGATCTGTCAGCAAATCACTGACTAGGTAACTTCCCATTGTTTTATTACCATGTCTGAGTGGAATTTACTGTGGTGGCACTATTCATTTGTAATCAGCACACCATATTTATTATACATAAAGCCTTGCCAAACAGTCTGCCTTGCAAAAGCAGAACGGTTGCTCTTTTGAGGCTAAAAAAGAAGAGATGAGGAAAACCAATCTCTTCCAAGAGGTGAGATGTTGTTAGCTGTGGGCCTGACATTACAGAATGGATATTTTTGATACATGGCAGCTTTTTAATACACTTATTTTAATACACATAGACGTAGAATCCAGAAGGAGAAAGAGTTTAAGTTCAAACAGAACTCTGAGCCTCAAAAAAAAAACCAACCAAAAAACATGGATACCAGTCTTGTATTTAAAAAAAAACAACCAAAACCCATGGACACAGCACAAGGTGCCAAGTACATTTGCAGGGTGCTAGGATAACTCTTGACAAGCCACATTCCTGAACCTCTTTGATGTCACCTTCCCAAAGATTTCATAGAATCACAGAATGGTTTGGGTTGGAAGGGACCTTAAAGCTCATCTAGTTCCAACCCCCCTGCCACGGGCAGGGACACCTCCCACCAGCCCAGGTTGCTCCAAGCCTTCCCGTTTCTCCCTACTCTTCAGTGCTCTCTGTCCTCCTTCTGGGCTTATGCTCCAACAAACATTCAGCAGTCCTAGATGCATGTGGAGACTGAGACCACTAAAAGTGCTAGAAACCAATTTCTCTTACAGCAAAGGAGCCAAGGCACTACAGATGAGTCACTAATAGAGTCTTTCTGTGCCTTATCATAATGAGAGACCTTACAAGATTTTAACTGTAGTCAAAGAAAGCTTTAGAAGCTGGAGGCTATCAAACACCGTCTGAGGTAAAAGTCTTCGGAGTTATTCTAACCCCAGCAGTACTTCCCTACAGATCAGCAACCCTTTCCTCCCCCCGTGTCTCGTCCTTCAAGTGCTCTCTTCTCTTCCAGCTTTCTCTGCCAGCATGGGTGTAGCTAAAAAAGTCAGTAGACTAACAAATTCCACAGCTAGCATTATTCAGTCACTAAAGGAGAGGACACAGCTTCCTCAAACAGCCAAGAACATGTCACAATAAGAAAACTTCATTTGCTGCGAAGGAAGCGAGGACCAAAGAGGCTCTCACGTAGCCAACTGTAAATCTCTCATTTGCAAAGCCAAGTCATTTCCATTGCAGAAATAGATTTGTGCTGGTCAGACCAAACCTGAAGATAGCACCATACTTGCAGTACCTTTTCTTGTGAGTGTCTGTAACATCTGTGCTTTCACTAGCACGTGAATAGACTGAGTGCCTCAGAGCAAGCAGACAATGGAGTTTGGCCACCAAACACCCATGTATATGTCAAACGACAGGATGAGACCTTGCTTGCCCTCTACTGCTCAGTCAGAATTGCAGGTCGGACTGGCAGGGGCTGACTTCTCACATTTTCAAAGCAGTATCTCCGTGCTTCCTCCTACGTTCACTCCCACTGGAAGTGCTCCCCGTAAGATGCTAACAGACCACCTCACCCATCTGAGTCTGATGAAGCGATCAGAACAGTCTCTTCAAACCTTTAATGGCAGGAAGGGCATAAATTCAAGAGATGCTCAGGTCCCTCATCAGTCCTCCCATGCGGACCCCAGGTGCATATAAGGAAACATCCAGGCAGCGTGCAAAACTGAGGGTACGATGTCACAGCTGAAACAAAGCTGTTTTCCTTGGTATTTGGCACATATTTTAAATAAATAGTGACTGAGGCCTAGAGGGAAGGTGGCAAATGGAGAACACTGGGAACTGTTTACAATAGACGTCCCCCAGACAGCCCCATCCCCTGCTGAGGAGAGGGTAAGAAGTTGAAGCTCAATAACCAAGCTTTGCCCTCACTGCTGAGGGGGTCAGCAAGGTCTCCTCCCAGTCAGTGCCAACAAAGGTTAGAGAATGTACTCAGCTGAAATATTTCAAAATATTTCCCCTGCACATATACTCAAAACCACAAAAAAAGTTTCTAAGCACAGACCAGGATGTTCATTCCTATTAGTACCTGCCTTCTGATAAACTAAATATCCCAGCCACAGCACTGGGCCTCACCACATCCACAGTATGCAGACGTGAGCTGAGGCCCATATACCCTGTTCAAAGTCATTATCTCCTCACCTAAAAGCTGAACACAAGCCAGAGAAAAGCCTTTTACACCCCTAACCTCACCACAGCAATGGACTCCCACTGTTTACTTCCAGACAGAGTTTGGATGAGTCTCAGTGGGCTTACTGTTTACAGGGGAAGTGGCGAAGTTCAGAAGGTTCCTCATCCCCTACACAGCTATAATTATCCTGTTCTCTGCAGTTTGGTCAGAGGAGGGATGAATGTTAATTCTACCCAGAAGTTCTATTTTCATCCTAGCATCATTTTTTGGCAGTAAAATATGTCAAAATTGGAAACCATCCTGTGTCAAATGACATCTATTTTGCCCTAAACAAAGAAGAAGAGAACTTGTTCACCTTTCCCACTTGCTTCTGCACATCTTGTCCTTACAAAGGTTCCAGAGCACGGAGTTGCTCTCACTTACGTTAGGTGAGAATCTAGCCCATAAGATACACCTCGTTACCTCCCTTTTCACCTGAGCATTGAGCCAAACCTGAGCTGTCATCCGCATCCGAAAGAGAAACAGATGCTGGAGACAAGACCCTTTTTTCATGCAATCCTGCTTGCTTGCCTTTTTTTTTATCCCCCTTTTTTCCTGTAAATAAGGAAGGAATAACATCCCATTTTCTTGCAAGAATGTCTTCCGTCTTACTTCTCAAAGGCATATTCCCAATGGTGGTAAATGCTTGTTCTGACCATCTCCTCAGCTTTTCTGGTCCTGCTTCCTTCTCTCAAAATATGCTCCTTATCTCCAGCACCCCAATCTCTCATTTTGCTCTATTAATCCAAGGAAATGCCTCAATCCAACCAGATTAACTTCTTTGCTGTGCTTTACCATTTTATGCTTTTGGCAGCAGCCTCTATTGTTTCAGCCCTCACTAAATAAAGATGTTTTTAGCTGCTCCCTCATTTAGCTTGAATAGAATTTCAGCTGTTATGCCCACCAGTTTGAAAGAGGCTCACAGCAATATTCACATTTATTAGCTGGAACCAATAAAAAACTAAACACTTGTCATTTTGCGTTGCAACTCTGATCCTATTTTCTTTCTTCCTCAAAGAAGCTATTAACAAAAAAAAATCAGATGTTAGAAAAGTTCAGTAATGGCTCATGAATAGTGATGTTTTTATTATAGGAGACGTTTGAGGTTTTGGTGTTTTTTTTCCCCCCACACCTTTTCTTATTGCCACTGAAATGGCTGACTGCTTTTTCCATTGTATTAATTTCTTTTTTATTAATTTCTCAGATGTCTATCAGGAGGCATCTGGAATGCTGCCAAACCACCAAAGAAAATGGGTCCAGAAAGAGTAACAAGAAAAGAAGAAAAAGAAAAAAAAGAAAAAGTAAAAAAAGCAAGAACCCCAGAAAGCACCACCCAATATTGGAGGTCACAAGATCCGTACCACAGACCTCTTCATTGACTATGGGCAAGTCACATCAATCTATGGATTTCATCATTCCACGGATCACTCACTGCTTTTCACCACACAATCTGTCTTCTGCAAGAAAGAAACCAAAATTCTCGGGGAAGGAAGAGAGTTTACCCATATCCCAGGTTCAGTAGGAAGTATCATGTATCTTTCTTGTGAGTGTGCCCCACAGATCACTGCATCAAAATTGAACAGTTTGGCATTTGTATCCTAATTTTGATAAGTAATTTTCCCTTTCTATAACTCTGTGCTGCTGGGTGGAAGGGGGAACACATCTTCCTGGAACTCAAAAGTGGGACGGGAACTCAAAGCAAAGTGAAAAACTCAACTAACTAACGTAAAGGTGGATTTTTAAAATTCTTCATTGATCTCTCACATTCCAGCCAAAATGTTTTTTTCTTTAGTTGGCAGCATTTCTTTTCTTTCTTTTTCTTTCTCGTTATTTTCACCTATGAAGTTGGCAGAACCGGGGATACTTCTCCTGACTGACCGTCCAAATACCTCCTCCTAGAACTATTTAGAGCAAGAAATACCATACATTAATTTGTTTTGTTTAGTTAGGCATGAGAGGAATATTCCTAGTTTGACGTATTATATTTGTTCTCAGTGGAAAACAGGCTTCTCCTGGAAATGGTAAACAAAATGTTTGTTTTCTTAGGAACTAAAGCCACATACACCCCCTACTAATAATCTGTTGGAAGTACATATTGTGACCCAGCTGTTACTCTATGGCTCCTGAGGAAACAAGCAGCATACTAGGAAGTGAAATAGTAGGCAAACTAAAAAATAAACATTCTTCCTGAAGTATACAGTGTATTTAGGTAACACATGTAATTATACAGATGTGAAGATGAGGAAAGCCCAGGGATAAGAACAGGCCAACAGCACGGATAATTCATAGCCAGTGGCCTGAGGGATGTGCGGGACAGAGAAAAAGAGTTCAATAAAAAAGGTGATTTACAGACCTCATCTTTCAAATGCTAGCATTCCCTTTTCACCAGGAAAAGCTGTGTACGTACACTCTCCCGCACACTGAAAGAGCCTGTGCTCGCACATGTTAGCGGCTGTGCAAGAACCAGCACTTGTTCTTTGAAACAGGATTACACCTTACACCGTCAGAATTTACAGGTCCCAATGCTCCTTTGATACAAATCAGATTCACATCACACATGCCCAATAGACTATGGAAAGCAACTACTTTGTTTCAGCAAAGACAAAAATACAGGTTCTTTTGTATGAATACCTATGTGGGCTCTTCCACAGGGCTTGAGAAGAGTTCCGGGTAAAAGTTTACCAGCAAATATGCAAAATTAAAACTCCTTTAAGCATAAGCATCTTCAGTCCATGCTGAAAAATGGCAATGGAAGAGTTAATACCACCCTGTCTATAGCTAAGTCTCACTGTCTTAGGTTTTTCTAAGGGACCTATTACACTGGTATCTAAGTATCAGCGATGAAAACACTGTTCTCAAATAATTTGAACAATTTTAGAGCCAATTTTCCTGTCAGTTCTATACAGAATGCATGTTCTTCTACAGAGCCCATAGAAAAAGAAGTTTTTTAAAAAGCATGGGATTTATACTGTGCAAAAGGACTCTTGCCTCCTGCACACAAGAGGAGGCCAGCTCGTGTCTCCATGGCCAGTCAGTACAGAAGGAGAAAAAAATTAGAAAATAAAATAAAATAAAAAAAATCTCAATTCATATCTGTTGCGTTTCTACAGAAGATGAGGGGTTTATCCCAAGCAATAGATAATTCTGTCCACTGTCCCTGCCTGACTGACAGGAATAAGCTCCCAAATAGAAAGTGTCACTAGGAGCACTTATCCCAGTCTAACTCCCCAGTTCAGCGCACGCACAGAAAACATTCAGAGTGTCACCAAAAAGCCAGACCAAACCTGTAGCGAGTTTACTGTTGCTCCCTGAGGAAAACACCACAGTTCTTCAAGCAACACTACAGTCTCACCATCAGGTTACAGGACATAAATTGCTGCATTTATGAGATTACCACTCAAACATGTGGCCATTCCAAATTTCAACCCTGGACTGCCTTGCACGGGATGGGCCGCTGGCCATCCATGAAGTGAAAGAAGAGGCAAGAGGTCCTCACAGGAAAATATAAGCTCGTGAAGCCTTATCAGAGTCAGGCTGAGCTGGCTCTCACCTTACAATTGCCAGTTCTGCCAACTTTCAAGCTTCATTTTCAGCCCCCCCAAAAAAAAAAACGGAACGGGATGTCTTCACAAGGCAGCATTCACATTGGTCCCCACTAGGGCATCTTGAGGACCTTTTTCTAATCACTCCAACTGCGGCGCTCTCTAACCTGTCACGGTTTTTAAACTAAAGGAATGTGTTGTGAACTCATTGTGTCTGGAAACATCTGACATAGATTAAGCCGTAACACAGCCTGCCAGCTGGCTGGAAAAGATCAAACCGACCGGGTGACACCGTCTTAGCGCCTGTTGCCATGGGACTCTCATCACAAAAAGGGATGAGCAAAATCACTCAACAGGCTTCATGTCTCTGACCCTGCACTCTGGCAAGAGGCAGCGCAATCACCGGCTGGGAGTCGGACCAGTCACCCTCCAGGCCCAGGCAGGGCCCCGCTGCAGTCAGCGAGACACCGCAGGGGCCCTGCCCTTCAAACTGAACAGGCTCCAGGAGGAAGGCAGCCGTCCTACTCTTTACCATAGCACCACGTAGGCTTCAAAAGAACAGTGGTGTGACGTTAGCAGGCTCTGGAAACATCGCCTCATGTATTATTATGGCCATTAGGCTGAAGACACCTGGCTGAGAGGCAGCGGGGGGAAAGGAGGCAAACACAATAAGAGAGAACAAACTGCATGGAGATGATCATTAGTACACAGAGGAACCAATATTGTAAGGTGTCTTGTCATGTGTCTGAGGTATAGAACAGCTGCTTAGCTAATAGCATTATATAGGATCATGACAGAAAAGAGCATTAGCAATATTATAGTGTAGGAAAGAAAAGAATTATGGGCTGCATATTTTTTCCCAAAGACTAATATAATGAAAAGGGTTCTGCTGAAGCCACTAAGGTGCCCTTCAAATCACATATATTGTAAATCAGCAAAGCCCTCAGGCATCATGTTTATATAGACACTTAAATTTAAAATAAAAATACTCAATCTTCGTTTCTGAGTAGAGATTCAATTACTTTGAGCTTTAGAGTCGGAATAATATGAAGCATAAAACTAAGTTTTGTCCCCAAGGTATCTCTCACTTGTGGACCATTTAAATCACCTAGTTGCATGAAGCAGACAAAACAAATTAAGCCAAAAAAGCAACAAAATTAGTCTTTTATCTGTGAAATCTGTTACAAACTGTGAAATAGAGGAATGCGCAAAAAGCACTTGGGGTATGAAGCATCATGAAGCCCTCATCAGCTGTACTTCTACCTTTAATTCTATAAAGCTCTCCACAGAAAGGCAGGAAATATTTTATTACTGCAACTATTTGACAAGCTGGTCTTAATACCCTCTCACTGTCTAGGTGAATCAGTGCCAGACTAGAGCATAATGAAATTTCAAACATAATGCAATAGAGGTTATTACAATGACTGCTAGAAAGTTCATTGAGACTGTTCTGTAACTGCAAGTTCTTTTTTTTCTTTTCTTTTTTTTTTTCTTCTTTTCCTTTTTTAAAATCAAATTAGAGATTGGCCACTAAAGCCTTGACTCTATAGCTGAGAAGAGGAGCACAGAGTGCTTCTACTACCTCCCATTAGCTCAGCTGAGTTCAGCAGAGTCCGGCACAGAAAAGTGCACCAACAGCAAGTTAAAGGACAGCGGCCAAAGGATCTAACTTCCCTAAAAGTCCAGGTTTGCAGATCTGGGGTTCCTCCAGTCCCTGCCACATGCTGCTATATCAGCATGGTATAAATCCAACTGCTTCCTTACCCAGCCCTTTTACAGCAAGTGCTCAGCTACTGCAATGCCATCTGAGGCAATTCTGCCACACTTGCATGAGTAACTTTTGTAGCTGTTGCTGGAGGGAGAGGAAAATAGTAGAACTTTTTTTGTGAGTAACAGTGACCCATGTAAAATCCAGTACCTGGGCTCCTAATTTTCAAAAAGCCTTCCACAAACATCAGAATAAAGCCAGATCACACCATGGAAGCAGCCAAAGTTATGGGTTTGAACGGGTTCTCAGAGACAGACTGATACCTGCCTGTCCCGCAACCGAATGCAGATTCACTACCTGAGCACAACAGCCTCCGATGTCACTTTACGCATCTCTACATTAGATCCCCCTTGGATTGTTGAAGGCTTATTTTTCTTGGCCAGCCAATTCCATTTCATTCTGCAACTACTTTTTAAAGCTTTTCTGTTTGCTACATTATCAGAATAATATCCTCACTGGAACTTACAGAAATAAAAATCCTGAAAGTAACTGCCTTTTCATCAAACCACACAAGAGACTTAAAAAAATTGCAAAAGCTCAAAGTTTCCAGCAAGATAGATGTTCAACACGCAGAGGCTGTGGGGTTGAGCTATGCATTTGTTCTCACAACTACTCACGTTTTGCATGCACGGGGCAAACCTGTGTGCAGCATTACCTCTGCATGTCTGTGCTGTAAATGTTCCGACATACCCACGTGCTCCTTCCACAGACATTACAAAACCCAAGGCTGGTCTGGCACACGCTGAAGTCCAGAACCCCCAACACCAGCAGAGAAGGCTGGACTGGGCCCAACACCTATAAACAAATGTATCACCCTCTAGGTCAAATGAGTTCCTGGGGATTTAGGGTAGGGCAAAGTAATAAAAAGCAATGGCCAGTTCTGCCAGGATGGACTCAGGGCGCTGCCCACGACTGCAGCTCTGGTCGCTCCAGGAGCTGGCAAGCCAACGGCTCACACTTGGCGCAAACCACAGCACGTCCCTGTGACATGGCCAGTACCCACCAGACTCAGACAAGTCCAAACAAATGCTGATTGCCTGTGACCTGGCGCAGGAAACCAGCGCAAGACACTGTTCTTGAACCTAAGTGAAGAGTTTTCCAACCAACTATTTGCACTACACCGGTACACTGCAATGATTGGAAAGGAACTTACTTAAAAGTCTCTGTGTGGTGCTCTCCAGCTATGAAGGCTTCTGCTCACAGTTCTCCGAGGCGAGATGAATGTCACTTTATACTGCTTCAGAGGGGCAAGGCAGCTCTATCTGGCCCAAAAGCAGAGCCTTCAGGACTCCAGAGATAAAAGGCCAGAGCACTAAACCACTCCGTCTTGCCAGCCACTATACAGAGTCATTTAATTTAACCAAACTCATTTAAAATAGAGCTTGATAAAGAACAGGACCAGAATATTTAATAACAAAAATGAAACTATTCCTCTGGGTTGGATGACACTCCAACATTCTTGTAAGAGAGAGAAATGGTAAAATGTTCAATAAAATTTACAGCATTTTGTTCAGAGAAAAGTTAGAGGATGCTCAATTTATGGGTCATGTTTGGCTCAGAGCAGCGATAAAAGGTTGGTAAGTGATTCTTTTTCCTAACTTGGAAAAAAATTCTGACTAAACGAAGTATCACTGTAAACCACATATAGGCAGAAAAAGGAGTCCCCCGATAGAAAGGCACCCACTGAAAAAATAGCATAGGGCCGCTTTCTTTTAGATAGCTGAAAAATGTCAAAGCAAAGCAAATTACTTATGTGGTGTCTGTAAAAAAAATATTGTCTTGGAAAATACGAACACTGAGTTGGAAATAAGTCAGGAAGTCATTCCCTGGCAAAGAAGCTGGTCGTTTTAATTAAACACACTTAGCACGGTCATCAGCAAGCACGCAAGTCTAATTCGATTAAATGGAATACTTTAAACTTAACAAAATCCAGGAAGAAGGAAATAATAGCAAAAAAAGAAAAGGAGCTTGAGTAAAGTGTTGAGAGCTTGCTGCAGAGTAGCCATGGAGATCTGTCTGTCTAACGGGGGAGAAAGGAGGTGTAGAGGATTTTAATGCCGAACTCATCACTGAAGCATGCTCATCTTTTATGCTTCTCAGGCACTTTCTAACAAGGCACTGAAAAACCCTGAGTGAACTGTAGTTAATACTTCAGTTAATACGGAAGAAAAACTTCTGCAAACTTATATGGCAGCTACGTGAGCCCCAAGTCCTTTAGATTCTGTGTAACGGTTTGCTCTGTATCCAGCTAGCACAGAATTACATTTAGGTCCCTCACTGTATGAGGGACTGAATGTACCCACAGTAAGAAATAGTCCTCTGCCTTGGAGAGGTGACAAACTAGAGCTAGAGGGGAAAAAGCTGTGTGAAAGATAGGATTTGCCCTATTTTACAGCTGAAAACCACGGCACAGACAGATCAAATGAGTTGCCCAGGGTCACGTGTACTCTGTGGTAGCCAGAAATGAAATCCCAGTCCCCTCAGTTTCACGCCAGTGCTTTAGCCTTAGACTATCATTTCGCTGTTCAAAAATACAAAAGAATCAAGCCCTGCCATATCCCAGCAGTGAGCTAACGCATCCCATTCACGTGACAGACTGGCAAACCGAGGGAAAGGAGAATTAAAGGTAATGAAATCTGTCAGAGGCTCATTTGTTTTGAAAGACAGGTCACTGCTTTAGGTGCTTAATGCAGGAACCCACTCAAAAACTCTCAATCCCAGAACTCACTCTCAGTGCACTCTTATTACCGCAGTGTTTTGCACTGCTGCTGTACAACCTCACTGTATTTTTTTTTAATTACACCATCGCTCTCTGCAGACATTCCCCTGGTTCCTAGGGTGGAATTACTTGAAACTTATTTAGTAAATACCCAATGCCAAGGAGTAATCTATTCCATTTGAGCCGGAGGCAGAATAGCCAAATAGGAGCATGACTCAAGGCTCCTCTGACTAAAGAGACAGAGAACAAGGAGATGAAGAAAAGCACAAGGAGAAACTTTCTGGTTCACCTGTACCAAACAAACTTCTTTATGAATCAGGTTGTTTGTAAAGATTTCATGCCATGCACTAGCAGGCAGCTGCCTTGTGCTAGGGTCAGGCGGCAAGCGCAGTTATAATGAAGAGGGGGAATGGTTCAAACAAGCATTTCGATAGCTGGGAAGTTACTGCTTTCCCTTCTGCCTGGAACACAGATATCATTGTCCCAAAATGCACACGTGTGGAGGCGCAGGTCCAAACTCATGTGTTCTTCCTCCCTCAGGTCACAACCGCACCAGATGCCACATCCCTTGAACTACTGCATTTAACAAAAATTCGTCCATAACAGAAAATGTCAGGTTTGGGGCTTGGATTTTTTTTTAAGCACCACAGAGTTAAACCATGAGAATAACAAGACTGAAGAGAGCATAAACATTGAGGTGGACAGACCGCTGCCTGGCAGTAATCACAGTGTGAGAGAAGCCTCCCTGGCTCTCTGGGAAGCACCCTGAGGTTTGTTTGCAGCAGCCTTGAACAAGCCCTGCAGTTCTGAAGAAACTGCCACTGATAATTCCTGATTTATGATCATAGCCTTTGATGAACAGGTTCACTAGGCAAAGAAGATTTACTGTATGTTTCCTGCTTAGGGTATTTTTATTTTTAAGAAGTCAAAGTAAAAGGATTACAACCAGTCACCATACAGAACAATACCATTCTGTCTGGTTTGTCTCATGCTGTTGTCCAGGTGACTTCACAGCATACTGAACAGTCCCTCAATGTCACTAGCGTAAGTTGTGGTAGAAATTAGATACTTAAACTGTTACCCTTCAACTTGAGTTGCAGTTTGGCAGCTGAAATATTGAGATTCCTAAAGAAAACAATGCAGCAGAACCAGGGCACTAAATACCAACTGCCATCTGAGGTAAAGACAACGTAAAGTCTGCCAGTTACAGCTGAGACATAACTTGCCTTATGAAAAGTCTGAATCCACATTGGTTTGTCTTAGGATGATGAAGTGTGGGTTTTTATTTTAGTGATGCCATTAAATACAATGCCAAAGCGACACACCAGTATACAGCAAGCAACCAGTTCACAGGTACCAGGTCTGGCTGTGGTCTAAAATGTCAGGAATCAAAAAAGGACATTAACTTGGGTTTAATCAGGATCCCAGACATGACACCATAAAGCAGTTGCTTGCAGATGTGTTTTCTGAAGAGAAACAACAGAAAAGCTTTATATATAAAGACCCCATTCACTATTAATCCCCTTGCATTCACAAAAGGAGGCTGAGTCTGCCAAAAACTGGAAGATGCCCCACTTAGCCTGAATTTGAACCTGAGGCAAGCAGGATGTTCCTACTCAATACAGCCACCACCCTGAAAACTCTCCAACACCCTGACTACATTTGTACTCTGGGAACAACAAAGGGACAAACAACAATAGGCAGCTAGGCTAGAGAAAAATTACCAGTGATAAAGTACGACAGGTGATCACTCTAATGGTCCAAGCTGTCTTGGCTACCATCTCCCTCCCATTGTTCAAAACCACCGGAAGATTTATTAAGGAGGAAAGGAAGCTGTAACACCAAGTCCTTGAAAGGCCAAGATGCACCACTGGAAGAGATTTGGTGAAATAATCAGAACGAAGGGGAAATAAAAATACCTAGGTGGGGAAAAGAGAGACCAGTTTTCACTTGAGTATCAACTTTTCCACTTACCACTACTAGAATTTAGACATGTAAAAATCACTGATTTCTTAAAAACTGTCCACAGCTTAAGTGTCCTGTGTCACATATAACAGTTGTTTCCCGCACAGAGAGTCAGTGATGGTGACATCGCCCCATAGCTGCTCAGAGCCAAGGTGTCGGAACCTGCTGCTGACTTCCACGCACACACACTGGGCGCTGTGCGAACTGGCTCCAAACGGTTCAGACCCGAGTTAGGTAAGAGACATTTCCCACAAGTGGAAAAGAAAGAACCACTTCTACACACTTGACACCCAAAGAACCTCAGGGTCAAGCAAACCAGCTCATCTGGATTCAAGGACGCTGGTTTAGAATAAAGCTTTCACAGTCCTCATATTCTATTTATAAAGAAGGGAGCTTGTGAAGTCAGCTTTCTCTGAGATATAGGTTAGGAGCTGAATATAAATTCAAAGCTACTAATTTTTTTACTTTCCTTTTTTGGTGCAAGGCTATCAGAGCATCTACACTTCAGTATGGGAAATCTGTTTCATTTTGATATATTTCAATATAGATTCAGAAATTAATATTTAAGCATAAAAGTTAAACAACAACTAAAATCACAAATTCAAAATGAGTTAAAATCAGTATTTCAATTAAAGCTATTTTATTTGAATAACTATTGCCATATTGTCATAATAAGAAACGGCAGAACTGATCTGACACTTATTTTGTTTATTTCCAAACTGCAGAAAATCTTGTTATTTCAGCTTTTCATTTCAGATTGGAATTTTGTTCTGAAATAACAGAAGTTGTCATTATCAGGAGAAGCTCTCATTCCTGAATAGACTGGATTCACTTTTTATTGGGTAAGCAACATGTGCACGGTTCCCAAGTTGTTCTGCTTTTCCAAAGAGCATCTCTGACACCAGGTGTACGTTATTATACAGCCACCCTCAGGACTGTGCCCTGGCACACAGGGAACCCTGAGCTCACTCAATTAGCACAGCCTTGCGAAAAAGTACTCATTAAATATCGCAAGACAAATCTGGGCAGCAGAACTCTGCAAATAGTGCTTACCCATCCTCAGACATGGAACAGAGTAGAAATATCCATAATGAAGGAGAAGACACTGAGAATAAGGTTGGACTTGTATATATATGTGCCGTTCTTGCCTTTAAGACCTCCACTGTAAACACAGAACTCAAAGCTATGTAGGTGGTCAGTGTTTTTCTGGTAAGTTGACTCACTCTTGTGTCAACCTTTCCAGAGAAGACCTCAAGTCTAGCTCAATAAACCGCTGCTGTGTACGAAGACATACATTGCATCAATTCCACAGAAAGGTAATTTCATTAAAGAACACACTGAAAGACAAATCTAAACGATCAAGCATTTTCTGTTAGTTATAACCCATTGAAAACATGTATCAGGTTTTATTTTCTGGAGATTATTTATTTAATTTAGTAATTTGATGGCTGGATTTTCGGTACCATCCGTTATGTAGGATGTTCCTTTGTGATAAGCTTGTAATAGGTTATTTACAGTCAGAAAAGAACTCTCAGTCCTGCAATTTCAGAAAGTTCTCTTGATCCTTTAATCCATCTGACTTTTCCATGTTGTAAGCTTCTCTTTACCAGATGGACTCTGACAACACTCCCTATGGATTTTATTTATTCCCTTCTGCTGCGGAAAGGGTCACCCAAGCAAGACCCTCCACTTACTCCTCCTGACATCCAGGGAAGAAGAGGAGGCTCTGTGACACCAGGGAGTGCAACCACCAAATCCCCGAGTAGGAGATTTCCACAAAGCCTTATGAAACACGTGACTGATGACCACCCTTACCCTGCCACTCTCACACACAACAAATAATCCTTATTCGCTGAGTAGTGCTATCTGTGTTGTGGTTCCACATGCGAAATAAAGCACCATGCAGACAGGTAGTGGCCCTTCACCATATAGCAACCTGACATTTTAGGAGCAGATTTCTAAGGAGAAGCAGGAAAATCAACCTCCAGAAGGCAACCTGTCTTAATGATTAAAAACAAACCTTGGTCAGTATTTGTGCCTATGCTGCATCAACTCTAAGAACTGTGTCTGTGTGGAGAACTGCCTACAAGTGATGCTGTTTAATCATCTCAAAAAAACCACAGGTCAAAACACGCCTGGTTAAGTAAAGTGGGGCAAAACATCAAACATCCTTCACCCATTTCCTCTGGTCAGTCCTGGAAACAAACCAGCAGCAAGAGCCGTAACATCCACATGCCACTTCCTCTCTCCCAGGTTTCACTGTCAACTCCCCTGACCACACAAAGAGCCACCACATTATGGACATACATCTATTTAAGTCTATCTTTGGAAATAATAAACTAGAACTCAGTTGATTAGTTTGTTCCTCACAAACACCATAATTAGGCTAAGACATATTTCCTGGCTTTGACAGATGGAAGTACATAGTATGTCTGAAAGCAATAGCTACAAAACAATCATGGTCACAGCTTACAGAAAGTACCTCAGAGGAAAATGGCATTGACGGCTACCAAATGAAAAGGATACAGGTCTGATTTGTCTCTCAGCTGGAAACATTTAACAGGAGGAGTGGATTTTTAACTAGAGTCTCCATTTGTGGCAAACAGGAGGGAGAAGTGGGAATGTAACACTAGTTCATGAAGACAACATACCAAAAGCTACTGGTGCAAAGCAGTAATACAGTAATAAATAAAAAACAGAGGAGCAATAAACAACCCCTCTCCTCCAGATGATATATTAAGTGCAGTAGGTTTGAAATTCCTTTACAGAATTTATAAAAATAAATCCTTTCAAGAAAACTTGCCCACTGCTTTCCATATTTCCACACAGGAATAGTCTCTTTGTGCATATAGGTTTGGAATGGAGACCGAATTTCTTCATTACTTTGAGATTAAAAAAAACAAAAGGGTCAATTTATAAGTTTTGTGGAATAATTAATAGAAACTTGCTAAGTAAGTTTGTCATATTGGAAATGCTACTACCCAGTGATTTTTCTTCTCTAGTTTTGCCAAGACAGCACAAGAATATCTGGGAGTCAAATAGCGGCAATTTCCACGGGAAGCCAGTGAGCCTGGGACCAGGTACCCACACCGACCCTTGGGCAGACCTCGGCCCCATGCGCAGGGAGCAGCGCTGCTCAGCTCTCCCTACCCGACAAGGTACAAACACACGTCGCACTCAAGGCAAACGCCAGTGGCTCTACAGGAAAATGTACATACTGCTGTGTGTTGAGAAAAGGGCTTCAGTGGGTTATGGACTTCAGGGCACCAGTCTTGTATCAACTTGTCTCTAACACAAAGTCCCGCTTCTCTGCCCGATAGATCTACCCTCTGGTGTTCACAGGATCAGGCCGTCTTTCTAGTGACTACACAGTTGGTAAGTCAATAAGCTGATCTGTTTAAGGAAAATTAAGGATTAAGTAGCATAAGCAGGAATAACTTTGAAGGAAAAAATTCTTCATCTTCCAAAACAATGGCGGTGGTTCAGCTAACCATGGGAGATAGGAATGACAAAGGGCAAAACCATCCAACGAACAGTTGTGCAGGCACAAAATGTCATTCTGCAGAACATCCGCTCGTCCTTTTATTTCAAGCTCAAAGAAGGTATTGGTTATCAATGTGTCAGGAGCATTCTCATTACATTCAAAAAAACAAACAAAAATCAGGCCTAAAACACCAAGCCTTCCAGATTGCAGGCTGCCATTCTCACCCTCTTTCTTCCAAAGACATTTACTCTCAGCTAAATATTAAATTAGTGGGATTTAAGTATAAAGCAAAGCCACAACATCTAAGTGCTAAAAGCAGTGGGCTGAAAGCCTTTTCTCTGCTCCTGAAGGGTTAGAAAATGTTGTTGCATGCCATTTCAAGCCATTTCCCAGAAACATGTTGTGATTTTGTCCACCAGGTCCATTCTCTTCCACAATTTTTTTCCTTTCATACAACTAAGTCTCCCAGTGTGCATTTTGACAGTACTTTTTTTGTTGTTTTTAAACACGTATTTCAATTATCACCCTTAGTGTCATACCCTGCTTCGGTGGGTAGACTTGTAAAGCTTCTATAGGCATTAGAGCACGTGGCCTCAGCTCCCTCGGAAGCACAGCTAAATTGAGCTAAGCCCCAGGTAGTCAAAATCTAGACAAAGGTACTTAGGTGCCTGCTAGAATTATTAAAAGCACCTTCTGTCCTGTTTAAAGTCCAGTGACTGTTTGGACGCTTCTCGTTAATCATACCGCATAACTCAGTGAGGCAATTTCCTCCCGGCAGGTCCAGAACCAGAAAGCGCCCTGGTGCCCAGCACAGCCAGGCTAGAGCGAGGTTAAACGTCCAGCCAGACGCGTCTGTGAAAGATGCCCTTACTCACCTGGAGGAGCGATTGCTCATGGATACAGTCCCATTGCAGGTACGTGAGCAAGGCGCTCGCCAGCGTGAAACACTCCCAGCATCACGCCCGGTGCCGGCTGCAGAGCCCCGGGGACTGGCTGAGGCCACCGGCAAGGACAGAGTGTCAGACCAAGGTGGGCATGGCGGGAGACTTGACACAGCCTTTGGTGGAAGAGCGGCCTGTTAATTTGTGTTGAAGGCTGCTAAAGGTCACCAACACAAGACTTCTGCTTTAAACCTCCCGCAGAGCAAAGGGTATCTTGTTCCCCCACTCAGTGCCCACAAGGCCCGGGGATGACAGCGAGCGAAGCCGACACGCAGACGAGCAGGCAGCTGGTTTCTCCTTCACACTAACTGCAGGGACCATCGCTAGCGATTAAATGGCATAGCTTCATGTCTAAGGATGACTAAGGGCTGGACAACAAATTTTGAGTTGGGAAACACCAACCAGTACTAAAGAACTCTGAAAAAGAAGCATTTGCAATAACAAAAATGAGAGAAGGGCATAAGCAGTCTCAATGTGGAAAGGCAGAGAGTTTAGCAACCTGACAGAAAAATACAGGCATTGCTTCCTTCTCTCAGGAGGTAAATAATATTCTTTTTAAATATGCCCCAGAATTGCTGCTTTAAAATCCTCAAATAACCATAGTTAAATGTTCCTCTCCAAAGATCTGACACGGACCAAGGCAAAATTGTTCTTGCTCAGGTTAGGAGAAAAGAAAAAAGATAAAAGAAAAAAAAAAGGGAAATGACAAAAGAGGAAGTTAGCTTTTCAGATTAGATCCAAATCTCTCCCGTTCTCATTTATACCAGAGAGCAGCTGTGTAGGGGGGAAAGCTAAGCACGGAGTGAAACCCCTCACTCACCTTGCAACCTGCACACAGCACAGACAGAAATACAACCCTGAAACATCGAGATACTTGATTCTGCCATTAAGAAAATCTTACTGACCATTTTTCAGTCAGTTTGCAGATATAAGGAGAGCTCATAATACTGGTTACCTTCACATTACATGTAAACTTTATTGTATACAAACATTTGATCAAAATCGGGAAGAACACCACACAGCAGAGCCAGGCGGTAACTGACAGGAGGGACAGACCGTAGCGGTATGTCAGTGCTGGCAGAGCCCCAGGCCGAGCCCACCTCACCCGCAGGCCGGGGATTCGGGATTTACGTAGGTCTAGGAGGAACGTGAGGAGAAAGGAAAGCGTAAGGAACTCTCCCAAACCACCAATATGCTGCATGAGATTTAACAGCAAATCATAAGCCTTCAAGTCAGGGGAAAAGCAACCAAACTTATGCTACTATCATCTTTCATACACTTACATCACACAGACACATCTGTGAGACTGAGTCTGTACGTTACACAGCAGCCAGGAGCATCCTTCCTGTCCTCTTAAGGCTGGGCCACAGAAGAAACGTTTGGCCCCAGAGCCCCCACCGCTGACTGCGGTGCTTCCAACGGGGCCAGTCTGACCAGGTCATCCAGCCAAGGGACTGGCACTTCTGCTATGCCCATACTCCCCCCAGGTCACATTAAGTCAACTTGAGGTGCAGTGGTTTGCACCTTCAGAGACTGGAAAGCCACACGTACATTCTGAACTGCTAGAAATTCAGACTATCACCATTGCGATCTGAAGGCACAACCACCACGCTTATTGACGTAAGCAAACCCTTACCTCCACCGCCTGCCCCGCGGGAGCAAAGGGAGCTGTATGACAGGAGAGGCTCGAGTCTCAGATCACGCACAGCCCTAGCTCAGACAGCTTTGAATTTCTCAAGTGTCACAAGGGTGAAAAGAAACATCCCTTTCACGCAGACAAGAAGCAGAAGGTTATAAACTGTTCTGTTATACAACTACAATCAACACGCATCAGATGTGTGAAGCGGAGTGGCACTTCCCATAACAATTAGCCCAACGGTGATTGCAAATATTGCGACTGCCAGAAACAGAAGCAACAGTGAGTCAGAGCTTCTACTGCTGTGTACTGGCAGCTGGCACTCCTCGTGCAAACCCACAGATGTAATGATACGCTCTCAGACTTTTAGCTGTGTGTGGCAGTCCCTTCGACCTCCTGTAGGGCTTTTACCTACTCAGGGCTGTGCAGTTGCTGGCCTGTCACACACTTGTACCACCAAGCTCTGCTGACAGGCAGGAAGGATAACCAGGTACATGATGCCACCTGGATCTCCCACGGTGCAAGTCAGAATCCCATCAGAGCGAATTTAAGAGCATAAGGACTGTTTCTAAGTGGGATGTGACTGCCAAAGGACAGACAAGAGAAATACACTATGGATTAAATCCTGCCACTATTACTAGTGCCAGCACTAAATACATGTTCCACCGGGGATAAGGCATTATTATTATACGGCATTCAGGCATTTTTTAATCTCTCCCAGGTCTCTGCCTGCTTAAAGAGGAAAATTCTCTCCTGCTGGGAGATTATATTAAGGAAAAGATCCCCTCTAGTCTCTTCCCTTGCCCCCTGAACACCAGTGGCACGGAGAGGAAGGCTGAGGCACAGATCAGGAAATCTCTAGTCTGTTACTCCATTCCATTTTGTAAATTCCTTGTGTTGCAGAGTTACTTTTCAGTTCTCTAAACTGAAGAATAGCCCCACACTAAGGCCTGGAATTGCAGAAGCACTGAGCATCCACAACTTGGGTCAGACATTTGAAAACAACAGTTTTGTTAGCCTTGTCAAAATGTTCCATCCCATCACCAAATTTCATTAATGAAAGGTTCTTGTGTCTTGCATTCTGCTTCAGCTAAAACAATGATTTTACCTCCCAAACAAAATTCCTCTTCCTCCTCCTACCCCCTCCACGGGGAAAGTTCCTTACTGAAAGGAGCTTTGAATACCAAGACCTCACACTAAGTCCTGAACCTGAATCTGCAGGTGAACCTGGAAATATTTGGACACAGACACTTTGCAGAATGGTATGAAAGTGGTCACCCAGAAACACATTGTGTTACCAAGAGAGTGCTGGCCTGTTCTTTCCCTCCTTCAGCCTCAACATGAAATCTTTCATTTCTTTCCTCTCCTTCCACTGAGCAAAGAACTACGCATTTCAAGACCAGATGGGCATTTAGTGCAAGCACTGATTTCAAAGAAGCTAGTGTGACTTGCTAGCTGGTACAACATGTTTTACACTCTCTTTTTCAGTATCTGGCACACCAGGGAGTGCTCAATGCTGGGAATCTGATTCACTAAGACACTGCTTCTGATTTGAGAGAAAGGAACAATGACAACCTTGTGAGAAGATTTTGTTTCTTTATCTTCTGTTTATGTGCGTTCCACAAAGGGAAGAGCCTTGCATTCTCAGACAGTACAAGGCTAATGACTGCCACCGTCTTGCATTATTCAACAGGAAGTACACAATTAGATTCTTATGTTCAATTTGGTGTTCGCATTAGCATCAGGTTATCATAAAATATAATTATGTGAAGTTGTAAATATATGCTCATCTTTTCTTTGCCAAAAACCAAGGGCAACACTAGCATTTCAGAAGAAGGGTCACAGCGCTCTAACAAAGCACAGCAAAACTTCTGCTTAAGCAAGTTCCCAGGGCATGTCCCCTGTGGGAGGAGCTGAAAAATATCTGTAACACCTGACACAAAAAGACTGCAAAAAGCTACCTTTGAGCACTGAGGAACAGCAAAGTAGCACACACAATGCGACAAACAATACGGGCACTTCCTAGCAAGTGAGCAGGAGGACAAGATGAGGAAGGAGCCTTTGCCCTCTACAGCCCACCCTGGGCCAGAGACAGGCATCCAGTGCCCTGCCACCCAGCTCCTTTCATAGGCTCATATCGTAGTTTTGTAACTCGGGTTGTCCACCTGTGAAATGGGTGACACAGTGACACTGCTCCTGTTTGAAAACACTGTGAGTCCGACTACTGAAAGGTGCAGATGAGAGCGAGGCCTTAGCAGCTCACCGCAGGTCTGGGTTTTATGGGCTGGCCAGAGAGCCTCCCTGTCCCCAGGCGTGACTGGGATTGCATCTCCTTGCTGGATGTTATCCTCCCTGAAAATAAAGTAGCATCTACCTCCCCCTGGTGGTCCACTGCAAAGAGCATCCCGGCAACACAGGTTACCAGGACCATCCGGTCCTCTTGAGTCTCATTTCCTACCAAAGGCCACCTAATCGTATCAGCATTGCCGCAAACTGGTTAGGCTCCAAAGAACTGCGTTTGCAAGAGTACACTTCTCTCTGGCTCACTGTCTCCTTGTCATGCGTTGCCCTGCTGAAGTGCTATGAAGGGGCAGATAAAGCTGTGCCATGTAATGCTGATGGCTTTAACACAACATAGTCCTACATTAACGGCCTCCTATAGGTCTAATTTATTAAAATAAATTGGCGCGCGGGGTCTTTATTATAAGGCCCCTATCCCAGAATAAATAAAGAGAACTTCAGACTAAAAGAGCACAGCTTCAGGCAGCGAGCCCCTCCACAGGGAAATCACACCCAAGGTCCAACAAGAGGCCCTCCTGATTTTCTCAGTGCACTCCGGCAGTGACCGCAGACCCAGCTATCGGTGCAGACTGAATTGCTCATCATTCCAGCCTTCACATCAGGACACCCTGCAAAGCCTGCAGGAAGCTGTTGATTGCTATGAAACCATTGGGACTTTTGTCAATTTGCAGCAAAGCTTTCTGCTTATCGAGCGCAGAAACAAGACAGGGGACAAGAAGAGAAAGAGGAGAAGGTTGGAGATGTGTAATGTCCTTCAACTGCATTGCTAGGAAATAGCCTTATTCAGGAATTATTAGAGGGACTATTACAGGACTGAGATGGCTCATTAACCAAAGGTGCATGGGTCTGAGTCTCCTTTCTCCTCAGATCTCCTTTCCAAGTTATTCTATTTGTCCACTTGTTGAAAAGCAACACAGCGCTCTCTTCATCCCCTGCTAATGGGGCTATCCATGTTCCTCTTAGAGACTGCAGTCACTCAAAAAGAAAAGGAACAGGAAAAAGCTTAAGGAATGCTCCTGTCTGTATTCTAGTGCTGGGCTTACTGAATTAAAAATGAAGGGTGCCCCCACCCCTATCCAAAAGAGCCTTTTAAAGGCAGTCCCACAAAGGCAGATGGATAACGTGGAAGTCTATTTTCCCTTCTGTGCTCTCTGGAGAATTATGTTTCATAAAATAGTAGATATAGGGTCTTTTTTTTAAGGATTGTAAATAATTCTGTTGCTCTTTTTTTACCTTGCTTTTCAGACGGCTTTTTAGCACATAACTACGCCTGTACTGCTGGCACTATACTTCTCCAGATACATCAGATAGTTTAGAGGCAGCTTAGACAACATCTACACTACCGTAGCAGTATTATCGTAAGACACAGAAGACATTTTTAAATTACCTCCATGCTTTCCCATACCAGGGCAGCTATTTATAAAGAGACCCTGAAATTAAATCAGTCTAAGGATCTCCCAAGTAAGAGGCTTCAGAAAAGAAAGGAGCAGTAAATACATTTTCTCTTTTCAGTGCAAATGGCCGCTGTTACGGATAAAGCATCATCCCACTCCCAAGAGAACCACACTACACCTGTCCTTGCTGTCTTTCATTTACAAATGCAGATATTCCTGTCATACGAAGGCACAGATGTTCCTAGAAGTATGTGATTTTCATGCAGATGATGTCTCTCTCTCTCAAAAAAAAAGCCTTCTCCAAAAGACACCTGAAATAAAATCTGAGAGGAATGTATATTATATTGTAAATACATTTTCTTTTTGGTACACGGTGGCTAAAGGCCTCCCAGAAGAGACCCGCATTTCATCTAGTCTGTCAGCCAACTTTTTATATGCAAGAACGTGACTCCGTATCTGGGACCAAGCCATTTCCATTTTTGCTTTGATGAATTCCTTCTGCCTTTAACCAGGATGAAAATTAAGCATAGGAGTAATTACAGCCACACATGATTATTCTCGTAATTACTAACGTGTAGACAGAGGAATCAACACATGGTTTATTAAAACCAAAGCAAAAAAGTCTGTGCTCATTTCAGTGGAATCAGAACTAGCTCAGGTATCATATTTGGGCAGCAAGTCTCAAAGTTACGAGACAAAAGAACTGGTACTTATTTCCTGTGAGTTCCCAAATCACCTCCATCATTAGTCTATGGACAGCAGATCAAAATGGATATTATGAAAGTTTCCATTTTAAGTGCTTTAACAGAAGAGGCTGGAATCTTCCTTCTAATACATTCACCACAGATAGAACTATCACTGGTGTTCAGGGGTGCATGGGAACATCAGCTGCTCTGAGACCTAGAAAGGTTTAACTCAGGGATCTGTCAAATGCTGGGGAGGGTCTTGAGGTTTATAAGCAATTTGTCCAGCTTGCTATCACATGCCAAGAATAGAAAGGAACAAAATACAAAATAGAAACACTGCGCCTTGGGATTCAGAACACATCTACCTACCTCCATGATTTTAAGATGTAGGTGAAGGAGCACAGCTAATAAGAGGATATAAGCGAGGAAGCTTCACAGAATCACAGAATAGTTTGGGTTGGAAGGGACCTTTTAAAGGCCATCTAGTCCAACCCCCCCACCATGGGCAGGGACATCTTCAACTAGATCAGGGTGCTCAGAGCCCTGTCCAGCCTGGCCTGGAATGTTAACCAGGGATGGGGCATCTCCCACCTCTCTGGGCAACCTGCGCCAGGGGCTCACCACCCTCACAGCCAAGAATTTCTTCCTAATATCTAGTCTTAAATCTCCCCTCTTTCAGTTCAAAACCATTCCCCCTTGTCCTATCACTTCACTCTCTCATCAATAGTCCCTCCCCAGCTCTCCTGGAGCCCCTTTAGGGACTGGAAGGGGCTCTGAGGTCTCCCCAGAGCCTTCTCTTCTCCAGGCTGAACCCCCCCAACTCTCCCAGCCTGTCCTCCCAGCAGAGGGGCTCCAGCCCTCGCAGCATCTCCAGGGCCTCCTCTCCAACAGGTCCGTGTCTCTCCTGTGCTGAGGCCCCCGAGCTGGAGGCAGCACTGCAGGGGGGTCCCCCCAGAGCGCAGCAGAGGGGCAGAGTCCCCTCCCTCGCCCTGCTGGCCATGCTGCTGGGGATGCAGCCCAGGGTGCGGGAGGCTTTCTGGGCTACCAGCGCACATTGCTGGCTCGTGTCCGTGAGGTTTACATGGGCCCACTTCTCCAGCCTGTCCAGGTCCCTCTCCATATACATCATTTAGGCAGCACTTTCCCACCAATGTGTCACTCTGTAGATTCTATACAGTCAGAGCGTGCAAGCACCTCCTCATGAAAGACTTCATCTCCTAATAACGACTAAAGACTCCTGAAGGCCATCTCCCACACCAACCAGGCTGCTAAATCCAGACCTGACTGTAGCACTTAAGTGCTTTCCACCTAATTAGCAATAGCAGAGACCCAATGAGATGCATCTCCTGATTTCCTTTCTTTTGAGGATAAAAATTTTGTGGGAATGAAGTCTTAGCAAAACCTAGTATAAAATCCTGCCCCTAATGAGGCAATGGGAGTTTTGCCACCAGCTTGCACTGGAGAACTGCCAGGGTCTCATTTCCACCGCCTGACTCCAAGCACACTGAAATCAGTGGGAGCCCTCCTGCTTGTTCCAGTGTGTACAGCCTGAAGTCCCTAACAATTTGCTTTGTATTAATTGCCTTGTAGAGGCATGTTTGAGTTCACCTCTGAACAGCATGCAATAAATTGCAACAGTCCTATTCTTCTGGCAAATTTCTGCAAGGCTATTTAAATAATGTTCTCTGGTTTTCTTTGTTGTTGCAGATTCCAGAAGAGAGCCTAATAAATACTATATTTAAAATCCATGTTTGCTCTTCACTATAAAAAACACTGAAAAACAATAAGAGTTCTTCAACACCTTTGGTTAAGAAAAATGAAACCACTCTTTTTTTTTCTTTTCACCCAGGTCATTAAAGTATATTAAACTGATTTTATTTGTTGGGCCAAATTCCAGAAATGACTTACTATTTAGATTGTTTTAAAATTTTCTCAGGCTTTGAATATTTAATATAGTTGAAAATAGGCTTTTTTTGTGACGTATACAGCTCTCTTGCTGCCTTCAGTGTAAGTTTACTAATCACTGTATAACTAAGACACTCGGCATTTGTATATTCTGCAAGCTTAATGCACCAAAGTCTTGATTTAGAAACTCTCTAAGTAAATAACTTCAAGCAAACCCTTATGTTAAAGTATACACTTACAGAGTTCTCATAGAGAAGAAAATTATGTTCTTACATAGCCCTTTATGAGATGAAGTCTTGCTGTAGATATCAATGGACGTTCTGAGAACACTGCAGTAAGTGTCCATTTTCCACTCACAGTGTTGCTTTCCAAATGAAAATTGAAAAAAGTTGATATAAGTTAGGCAACAGGCTATTGACCACCTATACCATTGCCTACAGACCCACTAACAGGAAGAAACTCCAGTAGTATTTTAATCAGTTGTATGATTAAATATGCAAAGCAGACATTCTCATCAATTCAGTAATGAATGGCAAAATGGATGATAAGAGAGCACAGACACCAGCCTATTTTTCTATTACTCCAGCTTTTCTTTTTAAAACAGATAGGACAGACCAACTGATTAAAATCCCTTTAATTTCCTCTTCTTTTAATGTCAATTAAACTTCTCTAACACGAAGGGAACATAGGGAAAGGCACAAAGCAACAATGCAATACTAATTACCTAGCAAGGGAACAAGATGATAATGATTAACCATGAAATTTTTTATCTAGAATGAAAGGATTTTGAACGAAGGAGAATTTTGATTGGCCTCTGTGTGTGTGGCTTATTGATACAGACCGAAGGAGTCCTGCCCCAGCCACCCTGGGTGCAGAGACGCTGTCGTGGTACTGTTGCACAATTCTAGCTTTTTGCAAAACACAATTCCTATTTTCTGGTTGGTTGTGCATTTGATCTGCATAATCGCCCCACAGCTATGCAAAGCTCCATGGTCTGAGCACTGACAGCAACATTTAATCCAAGGTCAGTGATTTCCTTTAATTATTGTAATTTTATTTTCTTTTTTTCAATCAGCCATGCTCTCTGCATGGTTCTCGGCTCTCCCTGATGGAACAGATATGTTTCCCCAGCTTGCTTAAATCAAAATCTAAAACCCCTACGACAACCCTGGGCAAATACTCTTCAGCAAATGACCCTAACTGTCCAAAAGGTGCACAGGAGAAGTAAATGCGCACAGAAAGGAGGAAGACCTTCCTTCCTGCCTAATCTACCAGCATGCCTCGTTTACAGCCCTTACACAGTTGACTCAGACGACTGAGAGCCAGGCTGCCTGCTGCTGCAGGAGTTACTAAAACAAAGAGGAACCCTCTAAGGTTTCCCTCTCGTTCTTTTATCTGAAATGGTCCTTAATGGAGAAAAGCACTTGACTGGTTGCTATTCCAGCAGCTCTGCTTCTCTTAAACTCACAGTATAGAGCTCTCCCTTGAGAGCCATTCTCCTCCTATAGCAGCCAGGAGCCTTCCCACAGCAAATGGGTAACATCTCATCATACCTCCCCCACTGCTGGGATACCGTGCCCACTTTACTACTGGCAGGGTTCCCACCTGAGAGGCAACAGCAGATGGGACCTAGAGGGAGGTAAATGCATTTCCCAGCTCCATTACCTCCCATGTGGGTTCCCATTTGGAGACCCCAACACAGCCGGAGATGGGTGCCGTGAGAAGCAGCTCCCTTGTGCTCTACACAGAAATCGTCAGGGCTCCTGCGGAGGGGCACCATGCTAGGACAGGCAGAAGGAGAGCGTTTTCTCTCTTGGAGTTTATTCATCCCAGCAGACACTTATGATTTCCTCAACAGGAAGCCCCTTCCAGTTATCATTATAATAATGCACGTCTCCATGGATACATAGCTTCCTTTATAATAATTCACCCATGAAAAGGCAAGAAAAACAGACAGTAGAGAAAGCACTGAGCTCTCTTCTTTTATTTTTGTTTCAGTCTCAGTGAATAGGAATTCGCTTCAGGTTTTAGGAGTCATTAGGAGCCTAAAGACTGTAGCAGCTTTTAAAAAATTGGCCACTTAAATCTGAGTTGCAGTGACGTTACTGGTGAGACTGAGTAAAGATGGCCCTGCATAAGAATAAGTAAGTCCCTTCACAGGGCTAACCATGCAGCAAGCACAACAAGACAAACCAAAAAGGTCCACCTTGCGATCACAGCTCATGGGGCAAGGCACGCAGTCTGTCCAAGTACTCCCACGTTTCTCCAGCTGGCAGGAATCCCAGTGCTGGAAGCAGATGGTGTTCCAGTACTCCACAGGGCAGCAAACGCACGTTCAGCTAAGACAGGTAGCTGAGGTGGCCTGATGCCATCTTCCTTCCTTCTCCCAAATCCAACGCCAGAGAAGAAACAGCCATGTATAACATAAACCAACCCCAAACCTACTGAAATTTGCACTGGCTGCTCCAGAGCCAGAGGGCTGACCAGCCAATAAAGCTGCTAGGGAAAGAAAGCAAATAGACCAGGAGAATCCATGACTCCAGATGATGGATTTTTAAAATGCCTCCAGAACCATTCCCCGACTCTGTCCTTGCAATAAACTCTAGATTTCTTTACTTCAGAGAGAAGATCCAACCCTTTTTCAGATTCTAATTAAACGAGCCCATCTTCTAATACATAACAAATATTCTCTCACTGCAGCTTTTCTAACCAGTTGTTACAGCGCAGGCACTTTGAAGTGGGAACCCTGTGAAGAACTAAAGGAGCAGGATGTAAAATCACATTATTTTATGTGAGGCAGTAGTTTCACATGCGCTTCAAGCGGGCTTAAGCTAGGCCAGGCACCAGAACAGGCAGTCCTGCCTTCCCCCCAGGTTCCAGTTGTTTGTTCCCAGCTCCACTGCTTCATCGCGCTGACAAGTATCTGTGTGGCCATGTGGGGAAGTGGATCAGGGAACTTATCTGAACGAAAACAAAGTAGTTCACCAAAGAGGGCAATTCTGGAATGGGAAAAAGTAGCCAGGGGCATAGGGAGGGTTGAACTGCTGCTCTTGGCAGTAATGTCTGCTTATACTGGCTCAAAGTGCATGTGAAACTACACTTACTATCATTTAGACAATTAATGGCATTGTTACAGAAATGCTAGCTCTCGGGCAAAACCCCTCTGTCCTGACTGTTCCCCCACTGAATTAGTGCAACACAGTTATTCACTGAAAGCTATGGTGAAATATGCAGGTTCTTGAACGGTGCAAACCCTAAGGTGAACTCAGGGCCAGAACGCGATGACAAGAAGGAAAGCACTATATCATAAGGATAATTCTTTAACTAGGGTCAGCAAAAAACTTTTAGCTGAAGGAGACAGATGAGCTTTGTTTCTACATGTGTATGTAGGGCTGGGTACAACACATGCAGCTGGGTGGGCTGCAACGTTCCTACTGTGTCACAAGAGCAGGAATTAATGCGGTGGTTACAGCCTCTCTGCTCAGCCTGTTTGCAAATTCATGTGCTCTAGCTACACGCTGCCACAGTGGTAAAGCAGAGATCTGTACAAATGAAAGATCAGCTTCCAACAAAAGCCTGAGCAGAGCTAATGAGGGCTTTGATCCTACAATTGGATCCATGCAAACACGCTCCATCGATGCCCAGAGATCTGTTATGCACAAAAGCAGTTGGACTTTCACCACAGGCAACCACTACAAGAGCTTGGGCTTCATCCAAATGGCCATGAGGAATCTCCATGGGTGTATGCTAGGGAGAGTGTTTCTCATCTTAATTGATACGTTAAGGTTAGTTTCTCAAACTGGGCAGACCAGGCAGCAATCAAAATACCAAGTTTTCCAATCCCAGTGAAGAAGGGAATGTGCGCTACTGAAAACGACCTGCTCAGAACTGGACCAAGAAAACAGGGCAAGGATGGAGACTTGTTTTTTGTTGATTTCTCATCTTTTTCTCTTATTTAGATAAACCAATATGAAGTGTTGTACAGTTGCTATCCATTCCCTTCAAATTCAAATATTTCCAGAAGTGAGGGTTCAACAGATTTCAGAGGATCCTATTTGGACATGGACATATCAAATTGAAACCATTTAGAAAATAACTTTATCTAAACCTGTGCATCTTTGAATGCAAAGACTAACTTTCAAAGGATGAAATCACAGGACAGAGCTTTCTGTGGCTATATGCCACTCAATCAAACACAAGGCAGCAGTAGAAGGGGACGGAAAAAATATTGATGGGGCAAGGAAAATTACTTAAGCTTCATGTCTAAGTTTCGCGAGCATCAACAGTATGATGCCTGTAAGTAACACAACGGGGTTTCTTTAATGCTACTTTAGACGTGCCTACAGTATCTCTGGAATTTGAATGACATGATATAATCAAAGCACAACACTCCAATTTTTTCCCTGGTTAGTTGCTTTAGAAAACTCAGAACAGAATATATTTACCAGCAAAATGGCCAGAGTAAACAGGCAGAGTTAACTCAGCCTCATTTATCTTTTAATTCATTCTAAGGAAAAAGTAATTGTTTGCTGGTTTTCATTTCAGTTATTAAAGATTTTTATTGTCAAAAAGGTCTTTTATACATATGCAAATATACCTGGACATCTTATCTAGTATATTGTTATAATATTCAAATTAATAATAAAGTTAACATTACAATAAAAGAAAGATAACTTAGTGCCTGGAAAATCTTATGCTTTGTTTTTGACAGAATTAAACCAGTGATGACAATCCATACAGTTTCTAATTTGCTCGAAAATATTTTGTATATTGTCAAAGATCTAAAATAAGCCTAAGGGAAGGAAAAATATGACCTGAATGCACCCTCCATTTAAAAATGCAGAGAAACAACCAGAAACTTAAAGATATTTTTCTGAAGTAAGAGACAAAATAAAATCCAGTTGTGCAAAGCACAACATTTTCTATATTTAAAAAACAAACAAAAAACCAACAACAAAAAAAAGCAACCAAAACCAAAAAAACAGAAAAATCAGCCCTGTTTCAAGGAGACTGGCTACAGCTTACAGTTTGATGCCCAACATTTTATTTTGCCATTATTAGTTAGATTTAGAGATTAAAATACCTATTTTGATGACCAAGTCCATAAGAAGACAAGCAAAAAGACACAGTGATTTTCTGACCCAAATCCCAGACAGGAGCAATGACAAATGGACACTTCTGAATGTCTGTCTAGAAACATCTATAAAATGAGCTAAAGGTTTTATTCCTGTTCCTCATTTAGAAGTCTTCATATCATCAAAGCCATCCACTGTTACTGGAGTTAACTGGCACATGTCTCAACACAGAAGATGAGGACTGAAGAGGTCCAAGACTGAACAGTCCCCACTGTCCTTTTGATTTTGTTGTTTCAGAGCCAAGGCACGTTGACAGCACCACCAGCACCATTACCTGCTGTACCACATTCTGTGGTTAAATGGAAGAGAATATAATTTTTCAGCTTGCCCCTCTGTGTAAGTCCTAGCTAGAGAAGAGAGGGGAGAGGAAGTGCAAGAGAGAAAGAGCTTTTTCAAATCACGTGACTCCTGAAATCTTGGTAGGAGGCTTGCTAAAAAACAGTGTTTCTGTGCTCAGTATCTCAACACTGGATATTTTTTTGCCCTTCTGATGGTGCTGCAGCAGCAATTAGCTACAAGGCATTTCTGAGCCACACCAGCATCACTGCTAAAAAATGTAAAAACAGAAGACTGGGCAGAAAAAGCTTTAAGTTCAGTTAGATATCTGAAGAAGGTCTTAACCAAATAGCAAAACTGTACCTGGAGAAACATTTAATTTTAGGTTTATTAAAAGCATTTTATCAACTAAGGGGAAGTTGGAAGTACATTCTAGCAACACGGTGTAGACACAGTATTTTACAGAGTGCTGTTTACCACACACACTCTCTTACATCTAAGAGGCTGATACAGTCTGAGACCGCTACATGATAAAGTCTCTTATGCAAGATGCTGATGGCCTAAATAAATTACCCAGGTTAGAAGCTAAACTTTGGAATCCAGCAAGGTTCTAACGAGCTACTGGCTCCCTGGGTGACTGGAACACCAATGGGGAAAAAAGAACAAAAAAAACCTAAGAGAAATCAGTACAAACCAGGAGTGAAAAGGCAAAAAAATGCTTATGGAACTCTGAAACCATCTCTCCCTCACAAAAAGGACCATTTGCCATGGACACCTTGTAACAGCCGTAATACAGTTGGAGATTATTGGCACGACAGTAATAAGACTCTACCTACAGCTGCTATCCTTCATTCCCAACGAACTAAAGCAGCTTCATTTAGCACAGAATTTTCACAGACATAAGAATAGATCCAAGCCTGCTGCAATCAATGGAAATACTTCCAAGAGCTCGAGAGGGCTTTGAATCAGGCTCATATTTCACAGCAGGTACAGGCCTCTGCTTTATCAGATTCACGAACACAGTTTCTGACCGACTTATAAAACATTCCTCTAGAGCAAACTGAAACTCACCTAAATTAAAAGACAACGAAGACTCGGCAAATAAAAAGAAGCTGCTCTGTTCCAGTGTGCCATTTACCACGGGAAGCCACCACCGCAGGCTCTCTGGCTCTGTACGTCCACCCGCAGGCAGACGGCGCGGGGCACGGCCCTCGCACCCTGCCTGGGTGGGACACCAGCAGGAGGCACCCCCAGCCTCAGCTCCGCGGGCACTGCTGTACTGCAGTCCCATCAGCAGGAGGGTCCCGCTTCCCTTGGCCACCCACAGACAGCCACTGAGGCACGAATGTATGTTAAAGAGTTAAACTGTGTATAATACTACTTAGAAACCTCTTACGGTTTTAGAGCAGAGAAAAAAATTGGTTTTGTTTACTGGAAAGAAGCACCTACCAAACTCCGGAATATGGACTGAACCCTCACAGCTGTAAAGGAATTTCCCCCAGAATTTATTCTTACAGGATAACCACAAATTGGTTTCTTCCATATCCCATTGCCACACCGAATACTGCTCACTACAGAGTAACCTCCTGCTTTGCTTACAGCTTGAGGAGAAAAAAAAACCCAACCAAGAAACACAAAGAACAGATTCCTTTTGGTACACTGCAAACACAAACCTGTGCTTGGGAAACTGCAATTCTCATCCTTCTACATTGCACAGCTATACTTATTGTCACTATTTTTCTGTATTGTATGGATGTTATTTTTCTTTCTACAACATTAAAACATACTAGTCTTCCAACCCAACTTGAACGCAACTCTTGTTTCCGAAGACAGGAGGTTTCCCAAAGTCAGCACCCTGATTGTCATTTTGTGTGCTATCTTTTGCATGTCATAATTACACAGTAAACAAACTTCTGATGGACTTAAGTGACCCATTGTCAACCACTCCAGTATGTAGGACTACAGAGCATAAACTCTTATTAAGTATCCAGACGTGTCCAATGCTTTTAAGGAAAGATCCCTCTCATAAATGGAATTACAGCAAAACGTTTACCCAAAACAAACACATGGTATAGTTTAGCTATCAATATCCTTGTACTCACTAAAGAAAAACAATCCTTTACAACATCAGTGATAAGCTCAATGCCTTACTGTGCAGTGACCTTATTTCTTTCTAGTCAATGCAATCAACTTAAAATTCTGTGCGCAAGAATAATGCAAGATGGGCAAGCATTTGAGCTCTGAAGTTTTATGTTGTGATCGCAATACTACAGTTTGTTGGAAAAAAATCTGTGTACAAGTGTGTTTTCCTTCTCATGACTCTATTACGGCACTTTCTTACACAGTCTATCTGCATGGATATACAACATCAGTAGAGTGATCACCTTAGCCAAAGCACAGAAAAAGCTACAGGGAAGAAAAAGAAATGCCGTGATCTGCCAAAAGTCTTTTCATAGCCCCAGTGCCAAACTTGGCTAGTAACTATTATCCACAGACTCATCTGGAGGAGAGTATTCTTCCCTTTCCCTCATAAGTTGCGTAACAAAGGAAATATTTCTTTGATGGCATTAGTGATAATGAAATGCCAGCCTGATGCTATACACGGGGTGAGAAGAACAGGCCAGCTTTTGGGGGGGCTGACACGATATTGCCAAATGCCACCGGCCGCTTCAAAGAGGGGCCAGCTGGGGCTAACTCAAATGTATTCTGAAAACAAAGCAAAACTTTCCTTATGTCTTCATTCACTGCTTGGCTTGGAACACCAGCAATGCAGGGCAGGACTGCATGAAGAAGGCATTTATACAACAAAATTTACTAGAAGCGATACCAAGTGGTACACTTTACGCTGCACAGGGCTGTGCAAATTGTATTATAAAGGACCTCTTTAAGAGGTAAATCTTGGCTCTCCCTCTTTTACTGCCTGGGCTGATGGCACCTGGAGACCACCAAGGACTTTTAGACCTTTTTGGTTTATTCACACCACAGTTTTTTTTAAATAATCTTTAATATTTCTGAGAGCAAATAAGCTTTTTGCAACAGACTGAACTGCCATGGTGCCTCCAGAATCTGAAAACATGGTGAAGAGCAAAGAACTAGGTACAAACAGCAGGCAGGTGACGAAACTAAGGGATTGCACCCTTTCTGCACTCTAGAAACAAGTTCTACCAAGCACAGCTCTTCCTAGTTCCCTGCGCTCTGCATGTTGTCTTCCTCCGCAAATGACAACCTTACATGAGCAGCAGACAAATGGCTTGTCCAGCTAGGTTCTCATCTCCACTCACAAGAGTGCCTGCAACACAGACAGAGGGTCACGTTCAACATTCATTCACATCAGTGAAACTCCATTGATTTTGGGTGAGTGGAGAAATCTGTTCATACAACAACTTTACACCCAAGATCAAGGCAACTGTAAATAGACTGCCTGGGTATCTGATTAATGGTAGTCACCATCTGATCTTAATTAAGAGCCAATCTGTTAACTCTATGTATTGAGAGGCTTACCTCCTTCCCCTGCTTTGACATCCACACCATATGGTTCATTTTCCAACAGGGAAACCTGTTCTATAAACCGATAGCAGTGCTCCCAGGTGAAATACTGTGTTTACAATTCTATGACATGACACAGCTAAATTACTTACATGATCAAACACTGAATATGGAGAAAGCTTTCCATCTATTTTCAGGTACGCACAGACTATTTTATCAATTTCACATTAACTTCTGCTCACCAATGTTCATAAACAGAGACAAAATAAGAAGTCTCCCCACCCGCTTCCTTTCTACATACTAAAACACAGGTAAACAAGCTCAGGATTGAATTAAGTCTTGCAAGTCATTGTATTGCAAAGTTCTCATTCCTGATTAGATGAAAACAGAAGGTTTATGAAACATCCCCGTCATTTTTCTTGCTGAACACAAAGCACTGTCTCATTTTAGGCACCCATATTTAGTGTCTCTCTACCAGCACAGGAGACAGGTTGTTTCCTTTAAAGGACAGCCCGGAGTTAACCTCTCTATCCACTGACTTTGGAGTACTGAAATTAAATGGCTAAAGTTAGATTGCTACCTAAGTCACTCCGCCTCTCGCTTACCAAATAAGTTATATCTGTTTGAACACTCTGTATGTTTCTTTAATAACTACACTTATTTAAAAGAACAAATGATTTTCAAAGAGATCAAAATTGCTGAAGTAGCTTGTCCAGCGATGTAAAATGTCGATGCCACCCCAAACATGAATCCAGCCTGGCTTTCTGGTTAGACCTGCTCCATGTTTGAAATTCAAAATGTTAACACAATTTCTGAGCTTTAAAAAGTTTACAAAATGACAAAACTCTCTTACCATCCCCTCATCAAAAAATGTGTATTTGTGTATACATCCATATATGAAAGACTGAACTTTTTAACATGATTCTACACTGTAAATTCTACACATTGAAAGGAGAAATGGCAACATTGCTTGCAGAACAATGCACTTGTCTGTCTGATCACTGCTTCCACGATTCCTGCACTAGAATATCCATTCTGGCTAGGACAAAAATAAGTTCCGTCTTCATCTCCATACTAGTACTGTTACCAAGACTGTTGATTAGTGAGTAATTTGCGATATGGATGTTTCTCTCCAGAAACTGCATGGAAGCAATAAACCATTTAATCCAAGCCAAGGAGCACTTGTCAGAGTACAATAATTTTGGCTACTTACAGAAGTATTACTACTCAATGTAAGGAAGAGCACCAGGATCTCTCTGTAAAGCACCCACCCCTTCACATACAGTGAAATGAGGTGAATTTGTCAAAGAAGCTAGCAGGGCTTAGAGCTGCCATTCCTGACTACCATATAGATATTCAGTATATTTAAGGACCTCCTATCTCAGGTGACAGAGATCAATTATCTGCACACATGCCCCTCTCCCCTGTCTAGCACGGAGGCAGAGGGACTGCCGCCAGCATTTGCCAGATGAACTGTGTTATTGTGCATTACGGAGGGGTTTTGTGTTCAAATGATAAACTGTGTTCAGTGACGTTTTCTGTCATGGTCTTTTACACTAAACTGAGCTCTAAAGAAATCAGCTCAGCAGTAGCATTTGGAAGAGGGTAAGCTGCACAGAGAACGAAGACACAAATTACAGCTGAAAAGCTTTTATCTGTAAGTACCTATCTGTATCTGCAAAGCTGCAGAAAAGTTGACCAAGAGCAGCAAGAACTCTTTCACCAGCTGCCTCAGAAGAGGAGGCACCGGGATGCCTCACCTATAAACCCCAGTGTTATGGGGGTGTCCAAATGAGGGAGTACTGAGAGAGAAGGGACACATATTTTTAAAGTTCTGCCTTTTGTACAAGCTTCCTGCACTACCTGTAGTTTCATCATGTGTGTTTTTCTAACCATCTTTCAGTGATATTCCTTAATTACACAGCACAGTAATGAAATACACTCAGAATCAGTCGGAAATCTGCAAAGCAAATAGACTGTGTACAGCACATGGGGAGAAGGGAATCGGCTCGGCTCACACTATTCAAACAAGAAAACTCACATTTCCAAGAGCTCTACCACTGCCAGGCTGCAGCACGGCAAGGTTTTCAAGTTAAATCATTGCATAATATGATGGTAATGAGTTTCTCAGCAATCATTATGTCTCTGTCAGATGGTAATAAAATGGAGTATTTGTCTCTGTTCTTGGTGCGCTTGGAGAATATGCAGATACGCCAGTCCTCATTATATCTTGATAGAAACAAAACCCATTAGCACAGGTGCTATACGTTTTAATGAGGGAGACATGTAGAAACTAATCCAGGTCAATTATAATGAAATGGTTACACCTAGCTGAAACTGATAAAAATCTAATTATGTCCATATCAATAGACTATTTCATAGATGCATGGTGTTGATCTACTTGTGGTAGGAGTGTATAATGCTTTCATTTCAGGCTTTCAACTAAATGACTCTAGGTAATTGGTAGGCAAGCAGTGATGTTTGTATGGCAGGTGCTGTTTTTCAAGTGTGTATCAATACGTAATGGAAAATTAATCCTTTGGGAAAAAATATTTTTAAATTGTTTTGTTTCTTACAGTCAAAAAGGAGAGGTTTCCAAGAAAAAGACTAATCTTATTCTGTTGATAAGTTACACTGGAAACAGTTCGCAGCTTTATACATGTCATTGATCCTTAAAGCTAAGAGTCATAACTGAAATCATAATTACAGTCTTCAGGACTAGATCAGAGAAACCTAGAGATATGCAGATATCAACATATTCACTCTTTTCAACTGGATTACAAATAATTTAGCAAGTGGCCAAATTTAGCCCTGTGTTTCAAACTTCCCTGCCATGCCAAGCTTACCCAGGGCTTGGCCATCCCAAGCCGCATTTGGGGCAGAGTGGAGGGTGGTTAGCTGTTAAATACAAGATACGGAAGGTGTGCTCACTCCAGGCAGGGAAGATACAGGACGACGAGTTTCTAAACCGGCATCAGCCCATTCACGACACTCACCATGTGGTCAGGAACCCCAAATTTAAACTTTCAAGAAGAGATTCAGCCTGCCCTCAGTAGACATCACCGTCATTAGCATGAGGCTTCCCTGGCTGTATTTTCATAGCTCTGTCTTAGCAGGCCCGGCGATCTGCTGAAGCCATCATGTGCTTAAGACTGCAAGGCTGGGAGGACAAACGTCTCCAGGCTAAGCAATGGTCTGCTTGGTGTTAGCCTCCACGAGCAGTAATCAGAATATGTTTTGTCTTGAACAGGCCATGCGGAGGGGTGAAATGGCTGCCTATTTTTTTCATTTTTTTATGACTTACATCCTGAAAGGAAATACAGGCTCTGCTATGAGACTGCTCCAAATGAACTCCAGATGAAATCCCCAACTGGCCCAGATTCCCCCTGACTTCAGTGGATGCTTTGAACAGGCACAAAGCATGACAGTCTGATGGCTCTAAGCTTGAAAACGTATTCACATATGGCTGCCCCATTTGTTCCTAACTCACTGAAAGCAATGGAATTGCTTCCATGTTATACATGTGTGTAAGCATTTTTCCAGACCATAGCCATAAAGCACCAGATAAAAATAGTTGCAGAGCCTCGTATCTTTGACAGTTGTCTGTACTAGATGATTCACAGAATTACTTTCCTCCAGTTACCCATTCATGTACTTCCTTTACCGGCTTTAATCCTTCGTTGGTTCTTCTTGCCTGAAGAGAAGTTGCTTTAAATTTGTATTTTCAGCTCTTTTACCTGCTGTGCTTCAGAGTTACAACTTTAAAAGAATTATCTACTCTTTCCATTTAGTCTACAAACCTATGTCTGATACCAAATGGCACCACATTTATTTCTGCCATTTATATAGCATCTAAGTGTATCCCCGGTCCTTCTGCAGCATAACTGGCAGTTTACTAAGAGGGCCGTCGGGTTTCTGCAGGCACAGTATATACTATTTCCCTAAAAGATAATGATGGGGAAAAGAATTGCAATCAAGTTTACGTATTTCATTGGAAATGAGTTATTTAAAATTCAAATTCACATTAAATAATAATAATTGTTGGAGTAATAAAAATTCTCTTTTGTGTAAAGGAATTTAAGACATTTTTCAAAGTGGCTACAAATAATAGTTTCAAGGAAGCATGTTCATTTTCTCATATACTAGGATTCTTGTTTTCTCACACTGAAATCTTACAGCTTGCTTTTGGAAAACCTATATTCGTCTCAGAAGACCTGTCCTCTTTTCACTCAGTAGGCGCACCCACAGCTTAGTGGGGGACCAACTTAAAGATCCCCAAAGCGGCTCTACGCCACCCGAGCAGCCAAACAGAGCAGTGGGTCACAACTGTTATGTCCAGAATAGGACACTGTGTTCAGCCCTTTCCATCATTATGAGTGCAAGCCTCACTTCAGGTGGCTACGCTGTCCTGAAGTCTAATTCATTCAGCATTACCATATCATCCCATATGTGCTCTACTTCATGGTCAAGGAGACACAAAGGTATCGGGGAGGACACAGAGGCTTTAGCTGCACTCATTTCACACTCCCCTGACACATTCCCAGCAGTCTGCACATTCTCAGCAGCTGAGTTGGTCTCAGTGCATCAGACGTGAAAGCTGCAGCGAAGCTGAGCTACTGCCGTGGGGAATCTACCCTGAGCTTTTCCACATGATGCAACAAGAGACCAAGAACAAAGCAGTGGAAAGATTGAGGGGAATAACCACCGAGATGAAGGTAAGTCTACTACACTACTGAGTGATTCAAGAGCAGAGCCAGCATTTAAATGGTTGCTCTATTTGCAACCTAAGACAAAGCTCAGATGTTCGTCAAACTGTGGGCAGTTCTAACCCCACTCTCATTGAAACCAACTGTTTGACCGAGAACTTGTCATGTAACATCTCTGACCCAAATTCTTCTTGCTTTCAAGTGTTATACCGGGGCCATATTACAGGGGCAACAGGGTCATTAAATCTTAGTTGTGCTGAACATGAAGATGTTGCCATTTGGATGTCCACCAAACAACCATTATATGTCACCAGAAAAGTATGAAAAGCACAACATAAATTAAACAAATTCCTCTCTCTCCTCTGAAATATTAACCTTCCTTTGCTCAGTAGTAATCACAGTTGTAACAATCCTCGTTCTGTGTCTCTGTCTTTCAATCTCCTAAAACTGCCAGAAAAAGACTGTAACAGGCTTTTTGCATCAGTTAAACAGGTAGCCAAATTCCTGCCACAATATGAACATGAAAAAAATTATTGTATAAGACTTCATGTTTTCTACAGCAAAGAGATACATAGGTGAGACAAAAGTGAAGTCATGTCTGCTGCTTATATATGCTCTCGTTTGCTGCTTATATATTCTCTCAAATTAACAAGAGAGAATCTGTGGATGGTCCACTGCTTATTATATTGGTGCGCAATTTAAAATCAGACCTGGGGCTCTGCATGTCACTGACTGAGATTAGATCATGTCATTACCTAATACCTGACAGCCTTTGCAGAGCGGGATCTGTAGTGGTAAGGTTAGTGAAAAACTGATAAATAAATCATTTATAGATTTCAACAATCAGTAAATAGCCTTACAGATTTATTCAATACCTTATTTTCTGCAGTCCAGTCAACCCATATATAAATTATGAGAGGCTCTTGTCTTTTTCACTATTATTATTTATTTAAAAAGAGCTTATTTAGAAGTTATCAAGAATCCATACACACTTATTCACCAGTGTAATTGCCTGGAAACTTTTCAGCCTTTCTGGTGTGACATTTCTCACCTTGAAAGGGACATTTGCATTGAGAGTTGAAAACAGTTTTAAAACTCAAGGCTGAGAACACCTAGGATTGCTATTACTCATCTTTACCAAGCACTGACAGTTTTAAACCTCCTGAGTACTGAGATAGCTATGTAATTTCCTAAGGGAGTCAACTATTGTGCGACACCATTGTTTTCATGTGATAGCACTTTCAAATCATTAGTCCACAGAATTCTATACATATCTGTAAACAGGCATGATTTATAGCTTGTAGGATGGAAAATCAGACTTAAAATATTACATTTTAACAAAAAAAATTGTACTAAAAAGCCCCTCTGGATTTCTCAGGAAAACGTATCATCACTTTACTATTTATATTGGGATAGCACAGAGGAGGGAGGAATAAAAACCCCACTGTGGTGGGCAGTATGTTAATACGGAAAACGATAGTTCTTTTACAAAGAGCTTAAGCTCTACACTTAAAATTATCTATCTGAGACATCGCAAGGGACTAACAATGCAAAAATTAAAGTATAATTAATGATTATTATGAAAATAAAATTGGATCCACAACCTTTTCTATTCTTTAAAGAAAAACAAGTGGAAATAATCTGCTTGACCACATTTCAAGAAAAAGGATATTACAAACAACTTAGAATTTAAGTAAGCTTCCTATAGCTACCAAGGCTGTATCCACATATGATTTGGGATAATGTTTTCCGAACTCTGGAAAAGGCCTACAGGTTTGGGGTGCAAAACCAAGAAAGAAATCAGGCACAGACATTAGACAATAAAATTTGTTTTAAGGGGACCGACAGACTTTCCAATAAAATAGGCTAAACCAAATCAAGAATAAACATGAGACTTCAGAACTGCATCACTGTAATTAATAAAGGGTAACTAATAAACAAAAGTTCTCAAGGAGCCACACTGCAAGCATAAAACAGAGATGCCAAGAGGTAATTCTGAAGGACAAACTAAACGCTCCCTAAACCCTGCCATTATTTGCTCAGGAGGTGTTCAAAGGCCTGCCCCATTTAGATCTCAATTAATTTAACTGGATTATTATAATCCATCCTGCTTAAGTTCTTCTTCACTCCTAAACCACCAGTTGTATCCCTGGAGTTTTCATGGCCCAATCCTGCACGGCACCCCGTGGAAGGCAGCTCTGTCACAGGAACTCCAGACAGCGTTACCGTTGATAACTGACAGCACCTACCAAGAACCTTAGAATGAACCATCACAACTTTCCTCATCTCTCTCGCTTTTATGTAAGTACCACACAAATTACCCCCATATAGTGCAGGAACATGACTCTGCTACCTGGCATACATGAGTTCATGCTACTTTGTCTACCTAATGCTGCACTCAGTATGTGTAAGAGTTCATCATTTTCTGGAAGAATCTTTTCAAATTCTGTCTGTCTTTCCTAAATGCATCTCAGTCTGAAAATATTTTTTTATCTACAGCAAATTCATAGTCTCAAAATAACTCACTATCTTTACAGTCACAGTGATCTGCTCCCCCGTCATTGTAGCAGAATCACAATTATTTTTATTGAGTGGCCCCAAGGCAACGCAGCCCCAAAGCATAATACAGCCCAGTGACATGCAGTAACAACTTGAAGTTCCTTAAAATATCATCTGCAAATCAGCTGCAACTATAAGCTACCAATAGCACAGTACGAAAAACAACTTCTCTATTTGCTTGCTGTTTTCAAAAATAAAAATATATGGCTTGGTATTAGGTTGAAATGAAATGTAATGCTTGTAGAGTTGAGAACACCCCAACTGCACCCCACCAAAAAAGTTGCGATTCCCTTTGTTTCTGGTTGAACTAAAAAAAAAATTTAGATTTCTACTACTTTTAAAGTTTGAAAAAAAAAATTCAAAATAAAAATATTTTTGAATAAAAAAATCAAAATCAAAAATAATTTGAAAAATATTAGAAAAGAACAACCATTATATTGTTTTCTGAAAACAAAACCATTTCATTAAACTTGAACGCACTAATGAAATGCCTTGATGCTGATGCCTCTGTATTTCTCACCAGTTTCTGTTGACATTTTGGCCTGGTTTTACCTTGTGTGGTAGAACTTTATTCCCAAATATTTTAACATGACCCACAAATACTTGGAGTTGAGGGAACTCTGACTTCGTGCAGGATATGGTGCTGTTGTGATCTCACGTGTGAAGCCTGCGACAAGTACTGGAATGTACCAGATCATGACCTTAATGTTATCAAGGGGACATTCATAGACCACTTTAAAGAGCAGAGCTTCAGAAAAATACTACATTATCCCGTATCAATAACAAAACTCTTCTGGAAGAATACTTATGATACTCGAGAGATTGGTGATAAGAAATTGAGCCATGGCGTATTCTGCTAAGAACAGTGCTCTTATCCAAAGATTAGTTTGTGTAAGGGACAGGAAGAGAGTATATTTATAAGGCTTATTCTGTCAAACCTCCATCAGTCTTTTTCCTATTTATCCTACATAACGCAGCAGATGAAAAAATATTCCCCTCTGCTGCTGTAATCAAAGTGATTGCATTTCACATCAAAAACATTTATTTACTGCATGGATTAAAGGATTAAAAAGTATAGGAGTACTTCGTCCAACATTTTGTGTCTGTGCTAGAATTCAGCTGCCCTTAATCTCCATATCATTGACACAGTATATTGATGAAATGGTTTTCCCGTTACGGCTTGTTTGTTTGTTTGTGATGTATACAGAATTAAAGTAACAAAAATAAGATTCCTGGGTCTTTTTCTTCAATGAGGTTAACTCCTCAACCAGCTTTATTAGCATGCCATGTATCTTCTGCCCAAGAACTGCTCCTTTCTTGCAGAGAAGATAACGGGAATGCATTCCTATTGAATGTGTATGTTTGTAGGACACATAAAGGCGGTCGTATAAAAGGGAGGAGCACGGCTATGCCTGTTCCCAGCTGTGGTACAGTGAATTGAAGCAAAGTCGTTAATGTCTTGACCAGCAATCCATGGTTAAATCAACTTTCTGTATGTCTCTTCTCTGCCCTTTGAGACATCCCGTGAGACCTAGGGGTGTCTGTAGTGCGCGGTGGAAACCCTCACCCGCTAGGCTGCATTCAGGCACCACAGGCAAGCTATGGCTGGGTGAATGCACCCACGTATCTCAGCGCAGGGAGACAGGGTGATACCGCTTCAGTTCTGAAAGCATTAGGGCCAAACTGCCCTGTTGCTTTGCCTTAGCTGACAAGCCCTACCTTTCGTCAGGTTGAATCAGGTGGGGCAGATCATCCCGTCGGCAATGTTACATTGCTTGAGTCTGGAGGTGGTTCGGGGATCTCACAGCGTAGTTCAGGGCAAACCAGATGTGCTGTAGTTCATAGACAACAAGATGGTTCATCTAGGTATGAATGGCAGTCACCCAGAAGCCCAGGGAAAAATGAGTAAACAATCAAAATCACTGCTCAAAGAGCAAAAAGCCAGTGGGAAACAAACTGTGCCACAACAAAACCCCAAATGTCTCCTTACCTGGACTAGTGGCTATAGGCTAAGATACACTGCTTCTAACTTCCTGCAAAAGACCCACTTTTCTGCCACACCTATTGACACAGTAAACCTCTGTGCTCCCCCAGCTAAACATCTATTCCGTTTTCTGTATTTGGCTTCAAGGCAGGCTAGGTCTTAGAAATATATCTAAAAGGAAAAAGATTAGAGATATCCATTCGTAGGCAAGAAGAATGAATTTAATTTTGATTGTTCACTGAATACAAAAATGAATTCTTGCTGCAGGTTGTTCAGGAGCTCATTTCTGAACGGAGCTTGAGTGAAATGAATCAACGCTGGGAGTCAGTAAACTAGGGTCAGAGCACTAGTACGAGACTGCTGTGACAATTTCCATGAGATCATGAGACTTCCTAAGCTAAATGACCAGATGTTTTTCCTGCAATGGGATCCAGGCGCATCCCATGCAATGACCTACTATTCCTGCAGCCCATCCTGTACTAAAAATAAAGGCAACTATAAACAAACATACTGTATTCTCTGTTAGTGAAAGTACTGCTCCTCTGTTGGAAAAGGTTTGTGCACAGCCACGATAGAGTTTAGAATAGAGTTTCCAAATTTAAGAAGGCTGAGCTGAGCTGCTTTTGAGGAAGGCACAATTTCCACTATTGCTGTGGAACCTTCTTGTGCCCCATCTCCCATAACAAGCCCTGGGACATATCCCACTTGTGGGAAACGCAAACAAGCTTTTAATGTTATCAGCCCTCCATTACCGCTACACTCATCACCCCTAATACACACCCATGCATGTCTGTTCACGACAAAATCTACAACCCAGATAAACTGTCCGTGGATGACAAGAATCGGCTGTGTGACTCTCACTCTTCTTTCATAAACAGGGACACAGTTTACAACGCTGCATCTAAAAAAATCCATGACTGACCTTGATGTTAGCAACCAGTCACAGAAGATGAAGCACATTTCGCCTCAGATCTACTGCTTCAGGCTCTCTGCACATTCAGGCAGACGTCACTGCATTAGGTTCTATCTATCACACAATGACAGTTCTCCTAAGAAAACACAGATAAAATCCCTCCCTTTTCTTATCCTCTAATACGACGAGGTACATCCACGTATCTTCTTTTCCCAGCAACTTTCCAGTTCTCTGTAGCTTTTGCTTTGAGAATTGTTGACCCAGTGTAAGCAAATGTAGTATTATTGCCTCACAATCATGAAAGAGGAAAATAAATTAAGAAGTGTCCCAATTACTCTTTTATTAATCTTTTTATATTTTACAGGGCATGTGTTAGTGTGTTGCTGCTGTTTTTTAGGGTTATGATGCCTTTGAGGTTTATTATGTATCTTCAGGCTTCTGTTCTTTTGTGATTAAATGCATAAAAGCAAGTGGAATAATAATTATGTAATTTATGTTCATACACTTCCTCCCACTGGCATGCTGCTCCTTGACTGAAATTGTATTTGATTCATGAAGAGCCACCTATTAAAGATGGCGGGAACAGATACTGCAAATCCCTAAGAGCAATCATGAAATAATACTTCAGCTACACCACGGATGTCAGGTCCATTTGCACATTTTTATCACTGATTCATGTTCTGTAACCTACCACTTCAACCGACAGCATTTATCCCTGCTACTTTTGAATAATGTTAAAAGCACATATAGAGGTGAATCATACAACTCTGTGTGCAGCTCTCACCACTGATTCAGGCAAAATACGAATATAATTGTCAACCAAATCTACAAATACAGAGAGAAAAATTTTACAACTACGACAATTAACTTGGGTGTTTGTGTTGTCTTCCATTCCAGGAAAAGTGTAGTATCTCAAAAGTTCTAAACTAACATGTATGAAGAATCCTGCTAAAGGTAAAAGGAGCAACATTTCTTTTCTATGTCTCCATCCAGCTCCTGGGTGATGAAACTAACCATAGCTGAAGAGCAGCGTATCATTCACAAACCAAGGACACTTACACATGGTCCTGTGTTGGGCCTCACATTGTGCCAAGCACTGTCCAAGCTTTTCCCTTTACGGAAAAGGCAAAAGAGTGACAGGGAAATCAAAAGCAGACAGGACTGAAGTAACGTGACCAACATGACAAAGTTAGCCAATGGCAGAATACGGAACAGAAACCACATCTTGACATTTTCCAGCCTGTGCCCTAGCTGGTGGACATCAGAGTTTCTCTCAAGCCCTCAGACGCAGGTATTGTAAACTAAGGTACAGTTCATTCAGCTGCATTCCTCTAAGAACGACCTGCACTCAGTGGATAATACCAATTCTTCATCTACACTTAATTCTGCGTAAATAAAAGGCAGATTTTTAAGGCTACGATCTGACAAAGCTACTTCGTTCTTTAGCAAATTCATGACTATTCTTTGACTAAATGAGATTTAAACATGAGAGAGAAACACTGAGAAGCTGAAGGTAATATTTCTCTTTGCAAAGGAAATCTATCAGTGCTTTGTCTAATTAGAATCTGGAATGAAAGGTTAAGCCATTAAGTAAGTTGTAAGTTGCTCTTAACAAAACCCCTGAAATCTATAGTTCTCTTGTTTTACAAAGACAGGACTGAAAATTGGTGAAAATGCTCTTCTCAAGCACTGTTTATCATGCTGCAACAAATAACAAGAGGTACACAAACGCAGCCTAACCAAGTATCCAGTCTTACCCAGCAACAGCCTAAAAAGTTAGAAAAAGGTTTCTAGAATAAAACTTTCAGTTAAGAAGTGGGGGTTTAGACATGAAATTGACTTAAATTGACATTAAACCAGTCCCATTAAAGAACAACTACTGCATGAATGTATTTCAAAAAGAAAGCACATCCGGGTTTAAGAACACAGTTACCAAAGCTGAGATCTCGTTCTGGGTGGATTTGCAAAAGAGTACAACAAATGAGGCTGGGTGTCCTTGTATTACTACAGCAAAGCAACACTTTAAGGACCCCATTCAGGTCACAGAAAAGAACTGATGAATCACACAGTACACACCACTCCTAAAAAATATGTCCGAATGAAAGCTAAACTGGACTTACTAGATAACTTTCCCTGTAAGTAAAGGCCTGTTCTGAGAGCCGTGGAAGACTAGTCTGCATGATAATTCTTGTGCTATACTGTCTTTAACTCACAGGTAAAGGATTAAATTATTGCCCCACTGCAGTCAATTTAGGACCTCTCATGGGCACTACATAATGTCTTGAAGGTTTTCCATTTAGTATCTATAGCTTCACTCAACAATTCACTCCATCTTTGCAGCAGGGTTGGTTTAAGTTACCTATTGTCAGACTGGCTCCTCTACAACTAGTCTAGTTCGTCTGAATGCCACGTAATTCCGAAGCAGGGCTGTGGGACCGCAGGTGTGAGTGAAGCTCTATGCCAACTGACACCCCAGTATTAGCGAGCTTGAATTGCAAGTGCCACCACAAGAGGAAGGTGTGTTTCCTTAGAGGAGAATCTTGATTCTGGGCAACGTTCAAATTCAAGTTAAGAGAGCACTAAAGATGAGCTATTTTCATAGAGAAACAGGTAAATCCTTTACCAAGGCATCACTCATACATCTCTCCATGCACTCTTGCCTACAGCGAAAACCCCTGCAGTTACAAACCACACCCAGCAATATGCAGTAACTGCTTTCTAGAAAGTCCGAATCCTATACACATCCCGCTCAACACTTCCATCAAGAGTTTATATGCAATACTAAAAAAAATACTGTTTTCTCTGCAGAAATTTCCAAAGGCTAAAGCAAGAGCAATGTGTCTCACACAGGATGCACCTAACGACACATCTGGAAACCAGACACAGCCTGCAAGGCAAAGTCATCTGACCCCACTTACTTTTTTTATTGTGATCTTGCTGTCTCCTATGTATCTGTGCATGTCCACACATTTAGTCTCTGCTAGTTGTTTTCAAGCATGTGTAGTAAAAGGGAGAAGAGGGTAAAGGGGCTATGGGAGATCACAGAATTCTGGATGCTGTCCCACAAAGTGTCTCAAAAGTCATTTAATCCCAACAAAATTCAGTTTGGACCACCCAGACTGCAGTACCTTTACAAGAAAGATTAGTTTAACTGAGCGCAGCACTTTTCACCCCCGGACTACAAGGCAGATATGTTTTACAACACCCACCCACCCCCCAAAGTATCAAAATATCAAATCTTTTTTTTCCCCCACTTACTTCATACTGGAGAGTGTGCATCACTCGCAGAGTTAGAGAAATCCTGAAGTCCTGACCCCCAGTCCTGTACAGAATCTCACAAAGACGGAGAGTAGTCTCTTTGCATGCTCAGGCTAAAAAAAAAAAAATAAGGATAGAATAGACTTTATTGCATTAGATGTTAAAAAATAGCCTTTACAATAATGCATGCACTTACTTTACAGAATTCTAATGTGGCATCTTTCCCTACTTGATAATTGCTGGGGTTTTTATTACAGAAAGGAATAGGGACGGCTATTACACAATGAAACAACATTTCAGTGACACCACCAGACCTCAATTAAAAGTTCTGTGCCGCTTGTACTGCTTCAAGGGATGGTTAAGCAATACTGACCCACTGCAAAGTGGTTTATGAATTGCTACTGATGAGAACTCTTGCTGAATAAGCAGAATAGATTCTTTAATGCCAATTTCTTACAAACAGCAGCAAGGAGTGGAGAGAGACAATAATTGTGTTAGTATCAAGAGAAGCAAAGAGCCTGCAAAGGTCTCTGTCCTTTCCCAGATAACAGACTGAGAAAGCTTCTTTAATATAGCTGGTACTGTAACGGTTCACGGCGGCTGGACTGAGGGCAAGCAGTGGTTGATTGATTAAGGTACAATTCTGACAGCATCTTAGAGTCTGGATAAATATCCTTTCCTAAAAAAATAAAATCAGGCTGCAGGCAGCAAGCGAGGCCTGCTATTAGGGCATAGGGCACATGAATTTTAAAAGCCAAAGCTAAAATCATTTCTAAATACAACAAATTACTATACCATGTTCAGGAGCACAAGAATCAGGTGGATTGGAAAAGGGCTTTTTTTGGCACTTCGTTATGGCAGCTTATTTCTCAGACAGTTACAGTTTTCTTTCGAGAAATCCAACCAGCACCAATTAAACGGCAAGATACATATTTGTACAAAGCACTGAAGAGGTCTGCATTGCTGAACACAAGAAATGAACAGCGTCTGCCCTCATCAATCCCAAATGCGCTGCCGAAACGCAGGGCAGGGAGGAAGCACCCACACCGGTTACTGCTTCTCCCGTGGAAACGCAGACACAGCCGAACGTCGCCGACCGCCTCAACTTTGCCGCCACTGCAGCGGTCGCACCTCCTTTCCCACCAGAAGCACAACACCGTCTGCCAGGCCTAGACAAGGTCAGGACAAGTTTTATAGCTCACTCAAGAAAGATTTTCCAAGACCGTATTAACCACATGTAGTGCTTCAGTGGAGTCTGAGGGAAAAACATCACTTAATAAAAAAAAAAATAAAAACAGTTAACTGCTTTCCGTAGGACCAAAACCTCCCTTAAGGAGCCTGCAGGACAACGTCTTCAGAGTGGTGGCTGCACAAGCCCCAGCCACCAGAGTAAGCTGCCACAGCTACACACGTCTGCCAGGCAGCTGCTGCCGTCAGCGGAGCGGTCTGGACTGGGGGAATTTCACTCAATTTAATTTATTGCCAATTAACATAAAACTTTAATTACTGACTCAGTTATTGACGAGGGAAAAAACCCCAAACAATGAAACAAACCCTCAGAGAAGCACCTTTCTCTCCGTTCCGCCAGGCTCAGCTTCACCCCGCCGCCTCTCCCCCTGCGTCCCTGCCCCGCTTCCCTGGGCTTTGCCGTGGATTCCCCTCGGCCCCCGCAGCCCCTCGGGTAAGGCCCCGGACGGCGCCCCCCGCCCTCCCGCCGCCTCTCCCCCTCCTCCGCCGCTCCGCACCGCTCACCCGCCGCCGCGCGCTCCCTCACGGCTGCCGCCCCCGCGGCGGCGCGGACCGGCCCGGACCGGTTTGCGGCCCACCCCCGCGGGGCGCCCTCCGCTGCCCGCGCCGTGTGGCGGCTGCTGTGAGGGGACTGAGGGAAAAGGAGAGGTTTCCTGGGGAAAAGCGGTAGGTTACAGCCGGGGGGGGAGAGGCCTGAACGCGGAGAGGGGGCGCGACATGGCCGACGCAGAAATAGCATTTCCTCTGCTCTTTTCTTGAAACTCTGAGGGAAAGGCAGTGCTCGTTTAGAGCAAACGAAAAGGCCACAGTCAGGAGACGAAATTCTAAGTTAACAGTTTCACTGACGTGTTCTTTCCACTGCATCTCAGCACCTGGAGCGCTCCCGTACACCACCTCCTGCGCAGCGCTACCGTCTGGCGGTGGCACATCGCACATCTGGTGGCACATGGCACGTGGCACATCTGGTGGCACATGGCACATCTGGTGGCACATGGCGGGCCTACAGAAATCACACGCGAGACACCCGTTGGTTCACATGTGCTCTCTTGGACCTCTCCAGCGTGACAAGCACCCACGCTGAGCTGATTAAAAGCTCCCGTGAGTGTGAATTCTTCTCCCTCAATAGGTTTCTACACCACAAAAGAACATTTCATACATCATATTTGAAACAGATCAGAGCCTTAAAAGCAACTTTATTCCACTGCCGTTACGAAACAGAGCTTTCATTGTCTGCTGCTGAAATGCTTTGAGTCATCATCTTCCCGTAATAACTAATCTCTCGCTCGCTCTCTTTGTGTCTGACAATTCAGGGACAGCCCAATTTTGGGAGAGGAGAGCGGCACACCGCTTTCAGAGGGCGGACTCAAACACCCAACTAATGCTAAATGAGTTTGTTTTGGAGTACGATTCACTTAAGCAAATGAATTCTGACAATCTGCTCTGAGAGCAGACTGCAATAACAAATGGTTAAATTGCAGCAGCATCGTCTAATAAAGATGGAGCCAAACATGATTACAAAAATCAGGAGACCAAAATAATAAAGTATAATTTGAGAAACCTGACAACTATTTGTTCTCCATGTAAAATCCACAGCTCATGTTTTTGTCTAGTTTTCATGCCGAATCTGCTTCTTAGTTACTAGCACTTCTGTCACTCGGGCGACCCACCATAAAGCCCCCTTCACACCAGCACAGGTACGCGTGCAGAAGCCTCCCGACCTGTGCACCTCTGCGCAGCTCATACAGAGCTAAAACACGGCTGGCACAACTCTGGTGTCACGGACTTGGCACCCTCACCGAGACCCAGCCAAATCTGTCCAGGTCTCTACAGGGGGAGAAAACCAAAAACACGAGAGGAGGCATTTTAAGAATGGCATAATGCCCATGCACACAATTTCGGAGACAATTTACATTTGATCTCTCTTAATTCTCAAGCGTTTGATTTGATGCAGTAATAACATGGGCCTTTTTTGTGTAACATCTAATCTGAGGGAAGAAACCTTAAAGGGAATACTTAGAGTGAATTGACAATTAACGTATTTCACTTTCAAGTATCTGCTCAGCAAGATGCATATTGAGCGTATATCTGAGCTAATGAGACAGAGGGAACCCTTATCTACAATCATAAAAAATTAAATGCAGCTAAGATATGCGCCGCGTGTTTTTGAAGATAATCGGGAACTTCATATACTGTACTGTGTCAAACCACTTACCTGCTAATAGACAGTTGCTGATCATACAAGATATGTCAGAAGATTTCCCCCAGACTCTGATGAATGCTCATGTATAACTAAAAGCTTTCAGGATTTACCTCCTTGGAGCTGGTGGTAAAACTCTGGGTTACGACTGTGTAAGCCTTCTCACAAAATAAGGTAAATTCATAGAATATATTCATGAAAGAAGAGAACCAAGTATTAACAGTGTCAGGGACCTCATTAAAATAACTCTCTTTTCCCTATTAGCTCTGCTCCTCACACCCCGAGCTTTCCTTTAGGAGTATATTTGAATAAACAAGAGAGATCTAACACATCTAAAAATAACAAGGTTTGTCTCTCTTAACTTACGTTCTCATTTCTCCATTATGATTTCTATCATGAGCAGAAAAGCGGCTGAATTATCTGATGATTTCCTTTAAGGGAATGCTGTCATCTCTCCGAGTCGGACATATCTAAGACATGCAAATGATTAAGGAAAAGATACTGCAGCTCCTCTGATGCAGCACGTGCCGTATTTCACAGCTACTAATGTTACAATCTTCAGGAAAAGGCAGCCAACAACTCGCTTCAAGTCATGAAAGCACTAAGCTTAGTTGTGAATGACTGCATATAGAATATGTTGTGACATATGCAGGAAGCGTTATGTTTTATAAGAAGAAAGTTCAGATTCTTCTTGCCAACATGATTTTGATAAGGAAGCAAGTCTTTGCCAAAAAAAGATATGTTTGTTTTCCAAATCCTTATATCGTCCTTACCACTCATGTATTTGAGCTTCTGCCTGCGTACGCTGGCATACAGCATGACTCAGTCTGTCCTCCCCTCGATCCACGAGCACGCAAACCAAGCGTGGGAATAAAGGGGCCGCGCTTTATTCATCATACAAGGAAACAGAACCACAATCTACAGGAAAAAGTACCTGGTGAGAAGTAATAAACTCTTCCTCCCAGCCAAATCCCACAGCAAAGGCTTTGATCCGCGTGAGAACTATGTCAGGCAGAAGGGCTCCATCCCCTGCTCTACATGCCTGCGTCTCGGGTCCACAACCCAACCAGCCCTACCGGTCAGCACGAGGCCATGGTTCAGGGCCAACCAGGCGGCCACCCTTGTGTTGAACTTCGGAGGGCGGAATGCTCACCGTCTGTTTCTGCACCCAGCGAAGCAGCAGGCGGACACCTCGGAAAGCCGCGACTTGCTTGGTGAGAGTCCCTCTGCTCTTGCGCATGTCCTCAAACCGAGTAATGGGAAAGGCAGTCGTGATTCAGCTGGGAAAAGCTCTGGTCCATCTCACCTAGGAAAGAACTGAAAAGAAACTTGCATGGGAAATCCTCTAAGTGAAATACTTTCAGAGAAACATATAATGCATTACTGCAGTTGCAGTGCCAATTCACTTTTAATTCCAAAACTTCTAGGATTAGATTATTACAACTCCTACACAGAACAAGCTAAATTTATCACTGTTCCTTAATATTGTGTTGCACTTTACAATGAAAATGGAACATCTGTTTATTTTCCAGGATCCTTCTCTAAAAAATTATGCTATTTTTCTATAAATTCATTATTGCACATTTGCTTTTCATTTACAAGAGCTAAGGGTAAAGCTTTCCTTTTCATTTACAAGTCAATAATATCTTAATTTCCATATTCAAAACGGCATTTTATTTTTCCTGCTATATTATAGTTACATCCAAAGGGGAAAAAAAACGCATTTAAGTTGGAGCACAAGGTATCTTCATTTCTAATACTAGATGTACTTGTTCCTAGTCGAAAAGTAAAGAACAGGTGAAAATTCATAAATTAACCTAGCAAAACTATACATTATCCTATATACCCTGTTTAATTGGCACATACCATAACATTTATGCATAACTAACACACAGCACAATATTCTGCACTAACCACCAAAGGCTTCATGCCCAGTACAACACTGGAATATCCCACCTGGAAGGTGACGAAGACTGAGCAAATAACTGCCACCTGAGGTCTGTCTGCGATGACAAAGGGATGCTTCCCAGCCAAACATACAGCAAACCCCTATGTAACACTTAGCCTTGAAATGGGTTTAAATTCATCAATTGAACAATTTTGAGTTCATATTACAGCCATGGCTGCAAACTCTGTGCGTGTATTTTTATATATGCTTGTATATACGTACCTGCACACATAGCACTTTCTGTCCCTCGGCCTCGCGTCTCTCTGCACCGGTGTCAGCGCTGCTCACGGTGTCAGCACACCTGTCCTGCAAGGTGACAGCGGGAGGGACGTGTGCCCCCGCGTAACGCCGGCACTCGGGTCCCTGTCAGTTCACCGGGTCCGCTAATGGCTGCAAAGCAGAACGGAACAGGGCTTTGTGCAACTCTGTAAGGAACCGATGGAAAGCACACGTTGCTTTGTTTCTAAATCATGACTCGACCCAGTCACACCTACCACAAGCCTTGATCCGCAGGTGCCCACTGAGTTAGATGATGCTCATCCGTTCACTTGCCGGTGAGCTCGCTCACCAGGAGAAGTCATCAGATGGGCTTTTAGAAACTCCCCTTGTCTCAAAGACAGCACACTACTGAATGATGGGAATCAACTTCAAGTATGCTCATATTATTCTGAAACCTCTGAAGAACCTGTTGACTACTTCTTCAAACAAAACCAACCAAAACCAGACAGCCCGACCCATCCTTTGCTATGGCAGTCAAGCTCATCTGTGTTCCTGTGGGCTTAGCAGAAATCCCCTAATAGAGTTCATCTGCAGATACAATCTTGACCTCTCAACAATTCCTTAAAAGCTGCATTTCTTGTAGACACGAAATAGAATGTTCTGTTTAAGGAAAGACTTTTAGCAAACAGATGGTTAACACATTAACTGACTGGCCAGGAAGAAAGACAGTACACCGAATGAAGAAATTCTTGTCATAGACATACTGCCTATTTGCGGCTCTTCTGTAAAGAAATTCAACACTGTACGTGAGAACCTCGCATCCACATCTCATTAATACAGTCATCGCTCTTTAACAGACAGGCTGTTTTCATTTATTAAAGATTACACCTGCTTTGGGGTCTTTTCTATTTAGTCCACGGTATTATATTAAAAATATTCTAAATAAAATGAATACGATAGAGAGTTTTACAAAATATTTATTTTGAAAAAAATCACTCTGTACAAATTTAACATTCTTAACACCAAAGTTTTATAAAAACGCTAACACAACAGAAAGACGAGTGAAACATTAAACTGATCCTTTCTTAAACTACAAAGAAACGGATTCATTCTAAAGAAGCTACTGTAATTCTAAACAGTAACAAAAAAAAGAGAGAACTTTGCAAGATTTTACTTTTATCTATTACAGCCAAATACATGTATCAAAGGATGACTTTTTCCATCCTTTTTATAAACTTCCCCCCCCAACACTGTCCACAACTAAACCAAATACCCTAAATGCTTTACACTTTTACTGTACATAGCTTGTGCTCCAAGAAAAGCTAGCACAATTTGATCGCCGGTTTCTCAGTGCCTAACAAAAAGTCACCTCTATACATTTGGTACAAAAGTCTCTGTACAAACCAACTCTGCTCATGGAAATTTGAAGCAATCAAAGGAAGAGTATTTATTTGTGCCTTCAGTTTGGTATAATGAAGGGACAGTGATTAGGTAAAATTTCACAAAGTAAAATTTGGTAACTGGGAATACTGTCTTTTTTTTTTTAATAATTACTATTGTATAAAAAATTTATATACTGCAGGCAATTAGGAATGGCAGACCCTAAATCTAACAGTGCTAGTTTTATAGTCCTCATCATAAAATAAGATTTTTCTGTACATTAAGTTTCCTCTCTTCATTTTAAGCTATTTGTGAAAGCTATTGTTGCATATTAAACAACGTTTTTAAACAGGAGGAAATGTCCCCTCACAAAATTAAAAACAGTAAAATTGTCATATTACTGTAAACACAATTAAAATGAAGACTGACAAAATGCAGCGCTACAGGTAAGCCATGGTCTGGAAAGCTTTTTTCACATTTTCTTCACACAATATGTGGCTCACACCACAAACAGCAGCAAAAAAAGCTATTGAAAATTTCAAGTTAGAGCCAGGGGTGCCAGGCAGGATCCATACGACACAGATTATCCAAGCTGTTTGCAGCTGCTACCAGAGTGTTGACTTTGCTCTCTCCTCCCTCAAACTGAGCAAGATTGTGAAGTCGAGTCATGATAGCTGTAACAGCCTTCTGAACCAGTGAAACCAGCTGCTGGCTGTCCATGTTTTCGGGCTGCCCAGCTGCTGAGAGCGGCGAGGAAGTATCCTCTTGGGTTTTTTTGTGCCATGCAATTATTTCGTCCCGTAGCACAGTTTTTAGGATGCCATCAACCTATATGGAGGAGAAAAATCAGACTATTATATTTAATCCAAAGAACCATCAGGGGTTATAGAACTGTAACTAGATTTTCGTCAACGGCATTTTGACACTTCTGGCCCCGCACTGCAATCTCAGTCTTTCGAAGATGAGTGTGGCTTCCAATACTGTTTCCTCTCAAGGTGTTTCTTTTCATAAAAAGCTTTCATTATGAAAACACAACACAATGATTCCTACAAAAATGAAAAATCTCATAAACATATATTAAGATCTTCATACATATATAGTCATATACACTCTATTTTTAAATTACTCCATTAAATTTGACTTTTCCCACACACGTGCACACACACACACACACACACAAGTCCTGTGCAAAGATTAAGAGTGCTTTGCAAAACTGGGGGGTTTCTGCACAATGGTTATGCTCTCAGGGAATGCTGTTCTCTGCCGAACGGAGAAAGAACGCCAACTGCAACATATATATATGTATGTAATATATGTACGCAAATACGTATGTACATACGGGCCACTTCTACCCTTGGGTGAAAAAGAACTGCCCGCAACAAATAGCTTCTCATCACTAAGCTGAGTTACTGACATCAGTCTGTCAACTCCAACAGCCTTGAGCTTCTAAACAAACTTTTCATGTCTAGCCTGAGTCAAATTCACTGTTTGCACATAACAAATAAAACATTTTATAACCTATATAGGTATTAGGCCAACATATACAAACACATATTAAATATATTTTATGGACACTTGTAAAAAAGCTAAATGCAGAAAATGTTCAAAGCATTCCTCTTAAGTCCAAACAACAGATAATGTAAAGCAATAACCACTACATGCCCGAACTGAGCTGGGCACCCATCAGTCCAGAAAGACTACGTGGGCCCCCGTGCTCTGATCTTTAAGAAATCCCAGAGTCACAGAATCTCTCAAGTTGGAAGAGCCCATAAGGATCCCGGAGCCCAGCTCCCTGCCCCTCGCAGCGCTGCCTAACACAAGACCATATGACAAAGAGCGTCGTCCAGGAGCTCCGTACCTCTGACAGACTCGGTGCCGTGGCCATGTCCCTGGGGAGCCTGTTCCAGGGGCCGACCACCCACACAGTGAAGAACCTTTTCCTCATGTCCATCCTGAACTTCCCCTGACACAGCCTCATTCCATTCCCTCGTGTCCTGTCACTGGTCACCAGAGAGAGATCAGCACCCGCCGCTCCACTGCCCCCCCTGAGGAAGGTGCAGAGTGCCATGAGGGCACCCCTCAGCCTTCTCTTCTCCAAGCTGAACAGACCGAGGGGCCTCAGCTGCTCCTCCAAGACCCTTCACCCTCTTGGTTGCCCTCCGCTGGACACACTCCAATAGTCTGATGTCCTTCTATAGAGGTGCCCAGATGTGCACGCAGCGCCGGAGGTGGTGCCGCCCCTCATCCGCGTGGCCAGGCCAGCTGGGCTTCATCCTTCACGTGTGGGCGTTACAGGCTGTGTCTGCACGTCTGTTTGCACGCATAGACATGGCTTTGTAAGGTCAGATGATGAATTATTAAAAAAATATTCTAACACAGCTTTCTGTATTGTAGATAAAGAAAAAAATCACCCTAGGACATATTCCATCTTTTAAAAAGTAAGTAGCTCACACCACAGCTACCGTACGTTCTGTGCACTGTCTTTCTGGTGCAAATTGCTTCCCTAAGTGTAAGACGCCTCATTTTTGGAAAGCATTAGAATTTAAAAGGAAGTTAGGCAATTTCTTTAGAAAACTACACCCTGCTAAGAGCTAGAATCCATCAAAGTAACAGCCTATCTTTAGCATTCTATTCCGCTAACAAAGGGCCAAGACACACTTCTATTCACAGATTATTATGAAGATTCTAAATGATTTTGTATTTGTCATTTCACTATTTACCACTGCCAGAATTTGTAAGGATTTACGAGGCTAGAGCCCTGAAACAACCAGCCTGAATTAACATGCTTGGACAAAAAAATTAAATTAAGGGTAGAATTACACCTATCCTCCTCCTGTTCTTTCCCAAAAGGCAAATCGCAGACATTTCAGCTGGCCTTTGTGATGACCTTGGGGTACGATTCAGAACCAAATACGGACTGTTCAGTTTCTACCTTAACCAAGAAAGTGCTGTTTCATTTATAAATTGCCAAATATAACATGCCTGCGAACAACCTTTCAAAAGGTACACAAACCTTAAAGTTTGGCTGTGCAAAGCAGCGAGCTACTGCAATCATAGATGCCGTCAGTGGACCAGACACCCCGATGGTGGTAAGAAATTCAGAGATGTTTGGAGTGAGCCGGAATGGAACTGGACGATTGGCATCCAAATCTCCAGTAGCATCGTTAATGTCAAAGCGAAAGTACGCTACATTTAGCTTGCCAGTATCCTGGATTTAAAAGCAAGATGCACAAAAGTAAGTAAAATAACAAATTTTCATTAATGAAATCAAAATAACTTGCATTTTTGTTTACCGCTAAAACTCCGACTACAAACAGTACCCCGATAGCTTTTCGCTCTTTCAGTCAAACAGTTTTTGAGCAAAAAAGTTAAAATTGAAGGCGTGCACAAAGTCCGGTATGTATTTCTCTCAAAACATGTGTCCAAAACCCCTTACCAAATACACATCATTGTACTGTCGAACTCAAGGAACAGATTGTTCGGTGCCCTGGTCTGTAAGGAGTCACGCAGACAGCCCGATCCCTGTTCTCTCCGCGCCCCCGCCCTGGGGAAGCCTGCTCCGTGCATTGTTCACCCCAGGTAAGGGTCTGAACGCTTATCTAGAGGGATTAAAGAATCTTAATCGCTATATGGAGTGTAGCCCTCCATGCATTAAAATGGCATTAAGACTTTAATATATACCACCTTTGCCCTACTAGGGTGGCAAGCCTCATTTTAAATGTTGGGTTAAAACGGAAAAATCACTATTAATAGGAGTTGTAGCCTGACGTGATGGCAATGCTGAGAAGAGAACAGTATTTGAAAAAGGGTATTCCCCTTTAAGAAAACGAAGCTCTAAATTTATTTTTTTTTAATCTGTTTGACACAGAGATACATTCAAAGCAATATATTTGAAGGAGGACTAAAAAGAGGGAATTATCAGTCATTTACATGAACAGTTCCAATATCTAAGAACGATTTTACAGACAAAGTTCTAAATTCTCACCATAGAAGGTAGGGTTGATGTCCACGGGGACTGCAGTTTAAATTACTACCTACATGATGTGCAATCACATATAAATGAAAAGCCTACTGAAATGCACCGCTAATTATATATGTCGAATTACTGTTTTGACTCATTTCAAAAGTACAGTCCAAATTTCCATTTGATGAAAGACGACAGCGTGCATCTCGCACAAACTGAAGCGTACCTGGGCAATCTGCAGCATTTCAGGGTTGAGTCTATTTAAATGAAAGATGAACTCTGCAAAGCCGATGAGGGCTAACTGGATGGTGAACATCTTTCGAAAGGTCCAGTAGTCGGTAGCATTGGGGAACGTATGCAAAGCCCACTCCTTGAGCATACTGCGCGGCACCATGTTACTTTGTACTTCTTTAAGTATATCTCTGAGAACCTACACATGAAAAATATTAGTTGAAAGAGATCATTTTTAATACACTTCTTAGCAACAGACAAATATGCCAAAAACAACGACCAAACTTGACTCCACTGCTGTATCCCGTTTTAGGAAAAACATCCTAAACTTGGACGCTGTCAATCCAACACTGTTTTCTGACCTCTTTGTCAAAACACACCTATTTTGGTAGCCCATCCGCTGCCCAGCTAGAAAATATTCTTTATCTGAAAAGACTACATTTTTAATAAAACCATATAAGCATGAGAACTGCAGAGAGGCATGTCAGAAAACCTGAGACTGAAAAGTTCTATAACCTGATTTGAAATACCTTCTGTTCAAGACTTCCGAGAAAATCAGAAGTGAGCTAGAGACACTCAACTCCCGATGCTCCGCTTCCTTAGGGGAAACTAACGGAACATACTTCTCTATTTTCCAGCTTCAGTGCAAGCTGGATATGCATTTTGCAGCAATGAAATAAAATCCCCTATTTTAAGCATAATGGCAAGATTTGAAATTATTCATGGGACCTACAAAGCACACAACCTACAGGTGGCTGTCTGCGCGGCTTCTTCATGTACGGGGTAAAAGGTGAAGGACTGTCCTTGCGCAAGATAGGGAAAGACACCAAGGAAAGTAAATTGTAACACATAGTATTACAGCAAAATTACCTCAAAAATACAGAAAGATAAAAGCTGAGAGCCGTATCCAACTGTTTCTGTAAGCGTACACTGTGCAGTAGTTTTTTCCCTAGATGTAAACATTTGCAATCTACCAAAATATTTAATTACTGTAGCACATACTAGCCTAATTAATTAGAAAAAGAAATAAAGTTAGGATCTGTGCTATTACACCAGAAAGCCTGATAGACATACTGACTTCAATTAAATGGCTAAGAGTTTCATAACCTGAAGGAAAAATCCTCAAAATAGAAACAGATGTTACGCAACACTTCATTTTATTTTGTAACAAAGAAAGCCTGAAAAGATAGTTTCTCTAAACCATGTCTGTGGTACAAGTATACCACATATTTTCTAATGGCTATATTTGAAACGGGACTGGCATTTCATGTAAGAATTTGCATTAACCTTAAGATAAAGAACACAAAATAACCTCATTTATCACAATTGGATGCCTGATGGAGGCTACAGAGAGAGGGAGCTTTGTTCTTTCTGAGCACTACCATTTATTAGGGCGAGATTACTCAGCTGTTTCTGTTTGACTTAGATGAAATGAATCCAGTGGCAATTCCAGGAGCTACCTTAGAAGAACATGGGGAGGCCTGCATCACATAACATGCTGTAACTGCTTATGTAAATTAGGAACGCTGTTTCCCATGTTATCAATTAATTATTTTCAAAGCACTATACGGAAGGGCCAGAAAGCAATCAACGCCTTGCCTGTTTTCAGTTGCAGGTACCCAAAACAACCTAGAGTAAAAGAAATACAGCTTTTTTGAAGCTTTCCAAGATAATCTAAAATACCAAAGGGCTATAAGAGTTCCCATAATACACTGAGCAAAACCAAAATAAACCCCAATGATATCACCACCTCTGCAAAATGTACCTGTCTCACTCTGATGGGAGGTGAAGAGTCGGGGCGGGGGGATTGGACACGGTATAGTAGCGTTCACAAGAAAAGCCCTTGATTAAAATTCATTACATATTCTAATACCTGATGGCTGGCTTGAGTCCCCCGTGCCTGGACCGTTGCCAGTCTGTCGTAGTAACGAGAAATGGGGTTGTCATGCTCGATGCCTTTCTTGGCACAGCGCTGCTTATAGATCTCCACCAGGGAAAGAGAAGAGGGATTGTCTTCCACCAAACGCATCTGTGGGGAAACTGCTACAACACGGGGGACTGGGAGTCATTTGGGGAGGGGGAGAGAGGACGGGGACGGGGGGCACAGAGAGAGCAAAACAAAACAAAACAGTTAATCCAGAACCCAAATACTAAGAGAGCAATTAGCATGCAAGTATCAGCCCTTAAAACACGACTGTGATAATCAGCTGAAGTGTATCATGAGAAAATTTTTATTACTACACTCATAACTAATTCACAGGTTCAGTTAAAAAGAAAGCAAGTATGAGAGCAGATTTTTTTTATCTCAACAGAAACATCTCAACTATATTAGCAAAAAAAATTGAGCACTCGTTATTCTTCCCACTTTTCTTTATCTGCAGAAAAGGGTAATACTTTGTTCAGATGCAAATAGGTTTATAGGATCTGATTACATGAGACTGGCATTATGTCAATAAAAATGACTCTGAAGAACAAACTATGAAACTCAATAGGGTATTTAAAGCGATTCAGACAAACTGGAGGAAAAAAATCTGAACGTAGTTGAGGAATAGATGTTTAGATGACATTATGTGAAAATAACATACGGAAGACAGCAAAATATTCAATAATAAGAAAACTTAAGCCACCGAGCTTTTCCTTGATGAGCAGTAAACTCGCAAAAACCCTATTTGCACTTTCAGGGTGCTCAACAGATGTGTCATCCCACTGAGTGCCGCGTGCATCCCCGCGTACACCAAGACAGACACGGCCTCCTCCACAGCTGGCCTCTCCAGTGACGCTGGTCGTCCTGTTTGCCAGCGACCTCCAGTTACCACCAAAACTGCTCTCTCATCATTTCCCTCAGAAGCTGTAATAATTAACCTCAGAAATATAGGGAAAAGTTGTTTAAATGCGTTTAAATTGTTTGATGTAATTTCTTCAATCTTAAAGAAGAAAATGCATTCTGCAAGGAAGGGGTATTAATGAGCTACTTCTTCTGGTCTCCTTCCGTTAACCTCTGGCAGAAGAGAAATTCATGTTCTTTAGGTTCTTACAAATAGTATCAAACCACACCGTACAGAATTATTTCCAAAAACCCTATAGTTTAAAAACACCTCTTCGAACCAAAACATGTTACTTTGATAATCATGTTATATACTGGATATCATTTCCGTACTGGTGGCCTTCTTTGTCATTCCTTTCAAGGCTTTAGCTACTGCATTTCTGTTATTGTGGCCTCCGAGTGATGCAAAATGGTCTTCACATATGTAGAGATGCTATATTTACCCTTTGTTATAACAAAGCCTTTGGCTGGTACGTTTTGGTCTCCCTGAAGTCAGCAGTCCAATATGCATTTCTAGCTCCGTAAGTGCAACGTGCATCATCATCCGGGCACCTAAGCTCACCACACCAACTCCATGTCCATAGATACTGTTAGTCCAAAAAGGAGGACTGATAAAACCATCCTGGTTTTAGATCAGGTCTCAGCACTTTTTTAAAAGGACAACAGCAAAGTAGCAGCTTTGTCTTAGTGTCTTTAATCAAAGTTTCCCTTATCCATAATGTATTTCTTGCTCACCAACCAAGGATTATCAGAACTGACTAATGCAATGTGCAGAACTCCTTTATATGAACTTCGTAAGTGATTCATAGACCTTCTGAAATGGAAAGTATTTATACATTAATATGAAGTAGCTACACAGCTCTAAGTGGAACCTGCCATCAGCCTTAGTATCTGGAAAACACAGGAGTTTAACTATTTTAAAGCATTTACATTAGTATTTGAATCACAAGCAGATCAAGCATGTTGCCAGCCGAGACTCTGCTGTTCTCTGTTTCTCATTTCATGAATGAATTATTTATAGTCGACACATGAAAAAGCCAAGATACACAAGGACAGAGAAAGAATTAAAATGTGTTCAGCCTTCATTCACTGTTCCTGATTTGAAATGCTTAAATGTGTGACCTTTTTATTACGTGAGTATTTCAGCAATTTATACACCTAAATCATACTGGAACCCTCTTTAAGGGCCTCCCCACTATTATGTTTGTTAATTCTATAATGTTTAAGCGTTGCCAGGTGGTGCTGTTGGCAAAGTGCCTTCTCCAAACCAAGGAACCTTTTACAGGATCATAGAATTACGCTCAACCGAAGTCCTGCATCCAATATCCAGATTATGAATGGATTTTATTTGGCAACTACTAACCAACCAGTATATATTCCTGCAAGTAAACAGCAGCATGGATATATAAAGTTACTGCAAAGAAACGACAGATCAAATTCAAAGCTCTACAAAAAAATTTCTCTCTCCTGTGTTACATGGAAGAGGTACAAGAAATTCAGTATTCATATATTGCAACTTGGGGAGAAAAAGTTTTGTTCTGTCCCTCTCCAGTTGTCTCTAAATGCTCGTTCTGAAGTACATGTATCCATTTCCATAGCAACGGAGCTGGTGTGCATGCCTCTGCTTATATACGTTATTCACAGCTGAGCCTGATACCATACACGATGCGTGCAAGCTCTTCTAAAAACACCCGAGCTCACATGCAATCAAGTTTACTTCTTCAGAGGGGTGCGACAACACCAGAAAAGACTAATCACCTAGACAGATGTGAATTTACCTCCTGAATATTCAAAAACTTCAGTATCAGTGATTAGTAGCTGTCAAAAAACTTTAGCAATTTTAATCTTTGAGTATAACATGTATTTAAAAATAACATAAAATCTCTCTTTTCAGTACCTGTAAAAAACAAATGTCTTTTTGTGGTTTCCTTCCTTTTCTCTAAGCAGGGGTTCAAAAGGCGAAGGAGTTGTAACACCCGCTCTTCTCTACGAGACTCTGTCAGGCAAGCGTCATTCATCACCAGGTAAGGGTAAATCTTTCCATTATGGCCTCGGATATAGAGTCTTCTAGCCGCAGTGTTGTGTTTCTGAACTATCTCCACTCTGGGCATAAACCTATCGGGAAGAAAGGGACATTAAAGCACCCGAGCTAATAACCTCCGATATTAAATCATGATGTAAAAAAAATAAAACAAAACAAAGAAACCACCAAAGCAGTAAGGCAGTGCAACTGTCTTACACGGTACAACTCCACTATCCAACTAGCCCAGGGTTTCTCTTTTGTAGTCAAACACTCTTCTGTTTATTTCTTTTTAAGAAAACACAGTTCTTGAGCAAAACTAATCATTAGATCAGACCTTTATCGCTATTTTGAAGATTAGTACCTCTATTGACTACAATAGAACAACTAATCCCAACTTATATCAACATAAAATAAAACAAAATATGCTCTTCATAGAACAGTACCGTTGCTTAGTGAGGCACTGTAAAATCACCAGAGGAGGAGAAAGTAAAGGTGTTATACCAAAGTATGACTCTATAGATGTAATTTAAACATATGAAATGTACACAACATCTACTTTTGCAGAGCGGACGGATGGAGGAGGTTTGCATTTTCCCCTGTTTTCAGAATTACAGTCCCCAAAGGGTATTTTTAGGTTACCTTGCTATCTTGATGTAGTAATGTGTTGGCTTTGGCATAAGGAATTCTCCAGGTATCTCTACTTCTGCAGTTTGAGCTGAAAAATTACTTAGAAAGCGGCACTTTTCCTCTATGAGGAAGAACTTTGGAAGCTGTTTAGTTTTTGCCTCCAGAATTTTGATCCATTTCTTCAGTTTAGAGATAAGATTGTGCAGTTTCATTGACCCGGGCACACTGAAGTCAAAGTCTGAAAGAAAAAATAAAAAATATAGACATCCTCAGCATTTCAAATTCTGTACAGGGTATTTAACTATCAAGAGTCTGAAGTCCGCATTTTCTAAGAGGTTCATTCAGCCACATGCCCTCAAGCAAAACCCATGAAGGAGTCCCACACAGAGCACCCCCCGTACGCAGAACAGCATCACACCGCACTCAAACGCTCCAGTAAAGTGGAAAGCTACTGCGATCAGCAGCTCACGCAAGAGAAGGAAAGCACACTACCAAGCAAGTCCAGCAGAGAAACACGGCTGCCTCTGAACCCTGAACACAAAGGAAAACCAGCAGGTTCAGCCACACAGAGCAGAGACAGAAGAACCACGAAGGAGGCGTCCGAGTGCGGTCAGTATAGCCCATACACCAGCGGCAACACTACAACAGTTGGCGCTGGAGGAGAACACGTCATACAGTTCCGTCGTGCAAACCGAACGCACACATCGAGCGCGCTGCCTTTAAAAGACCGGCTCTGTTGAGTATTTCATCTCTACAGAAAACCTTTTAATAAAGTCCTAAAATCACATATAACTTAAACCTGCCAGAATCTACCTCTTTACTGTACACAGCTCTAAAGTATTCTCTATTATCTGGTAAATAATGAACTTCCCAAGACTTTCCTGTTTTAGTCATGCAAACATTAGAAAAGCAAACTGTGAAAATTTTAAATACTATTACTGTACTTAACTGTCTATATACTGCAACCAGACAGACCGCACAGAAAGAAGGCAGTAATAAACCAAATGATTACATCAGATCATTTAGTGAAAGAGGAAAAGTAAGCTTATTTTACAGTCTAGCCATGTAATTTTCTCCCTGTTTCATTAAAAGTGATTTATTTATTTAAAATCAGTGGAGGCTTTTTTACTTTTAAAAGAGATGAAAGAGCCTCAACTGAGGATGCAACGTAGAATCTGTGAGCAACCGCAGGACAAGTAGTAAAATTGCTGTTACTATTATTCTCCTATTCTGAGCTGCAAGAAAATTCTTACTCTTTCCGGGCTCAGGTACCAACTGCATGCCACCACAGGAAGAACAGATATGACGGCCTCGGCAAAAATGACAATATTATGCAAACAGCCCGCTCTTTCCTTTGCAACATGCAGTACTGCAGCGTGGAACTCTCCTCTGGCCCCCATGCAAGGGAAGGGAGAGCTTTCCCAAGGTCAATACACCGTTTTCAACAGACCGCAAATATTCTGTAACAGAAATCACTGCGGTATCGGCCCTGTTCTGGGCCAACAGCAATGCCACCTTCTCAGCACTGCTTTCACTAGGTTCCAGAACACAGCCAATAAATATGCTGGAATCTCCCAAAAGAGGGAAAATGAATAAGCCATATACATGAAATTATGGTTCGGCACTTCAATACCACAACAATGAGAGATTTAATAGAATTGGATAAGAAGATAAACTGATTGTTCTGTAAACCTCATTAGTTACGGCATCCCAAATTGTGCACGTTAACGAACAGATTTGAATTTTGAAAAAGCATTTCTATACCAGAGTCTAAAAGACGCCATTTTAAGTTCAACATGGTACAGGGGAAAAAGCAACAGCAAGAAAGAAACACAGAATGTCAATTCGGTATTTCTGCGATTTACAGCTAAAGCAGAACAGAATCTTCATTATGATTCAATGCAACAGCAAATCAGTCTCAAAAATGAGTCTGAATCTTATTGCAGAACCTGCCTTTCAGTATGGCACATACACACAAGATTTTCCTATGCTGACAAAACCCCAAACAAAACAATCGTGAGTGCTGCTCAGGGGAGAAATTAATTTGACCACATAAATGTGCTACAAGCATCTATCTCCAAGCATGCTACCAGTGAATGCAGTACAGGCGCACAGCAATTAATGCATATAAAAGTTTTTTTCAACCACAATTAAAGCCACTCAAAACTCTGCTTATCCACAAGACTTGCTCCCACAAACAAGCTCAGAACATTTCTTCTGTTAGCCTGAAGAGTTCAGATCTTTCTATACGTACACTCTTTTTCTCCAAGTTCTCTTCTTTACATGTACAGGATACTATTACCAAATAAATAATGCAGTCTGGGATCCTTTCATTTTGCTATTCTGTCACTTAAACAAAGTATCAGTGACTATACAACCCACCGTATTCGTTGTGCATCCACAATATACTGATACCTAAAAGCCATCAGTGAAAGCCTTAAGTCTACTCGCCTAAACCAGAGCAAACACCAACACGCACAAAATCCTTTCCACTCCTATATATAAAAAAAAAAAGTCTATAGTGAAAAATACAGTTTTGTATTCATGGATGTTAGAAATTAGTGTAACTCTGTAATATTCCCTTTTCTTTTTCTACCTGGTGTGGGCAGTGCATCTATTGCAGTATCACTGTAAAAGACTCATTGTAACCCCAAGCCTACCCTCTAGTGAGCAGCGGGAGTAAATCATCTCACGGAGTGACAAACTTCCTGAGTCATTTATCTCCGGAATCTCTCAAGTTCAGGAAAGTATCCCCAAATTGCAACTAGTTGTTGTGCTGATGTAAATCACCAAAGTAGTAAAAATATGCATCAATATATATGCCTTACAAGAAAAGTCGTTCCGTTCACCACGAGAATAGCTGTAGTTTGTGGAAATGCCTGGTTTAGGATTTCTGTTGTTGTTTTGTTTCCCAGTGCCAGATGGGAAAAACAGGGAGTTCAATTAGTCTTTTTGCTCCTGCCACAGAGAGCCCCCGAGAAGGAAAACCACTTCAGCTGGCAGGAAGGGAAATACGAGACCAGACACCCTTTGTGTACAAAGTCTCTCTCCTTTGCAGACATCTTGATCTATAGAAACAGCATTTTTGTTTCAAACAAATCCACTTTTTCAGTACTGACTACTGGAGAACATCCTTCTCAAGCTAACACGTGCTGGTCTACAATATCTTACTACTGACAGCACCTTGTCCTGAGCAGAATGGGAAGTTTACCTCCGTCTTTACTGGAGATACCCACAGGAGCCACGACACAGCCTGCCCCCGACGCAGCTCGCTCTCTGTTCGCAGGGCTGCTACAGATGTTGCAGTGTGAGAGATGTATTTCAAACAAACACGTTCATTCAAAGTCTCCAGTGCCTCAGAAATTGCTGTCCGAGTCCACCCAACCCAGCATAACTGGCAAGTTCTTGCCACAAACCGGGGGCACAATCTTCCCCGCAGTGAGACAGACCTCAAAAATCCTGATGGTCCTGAGGGACAACCAGATAAAGCTTCACACTTGTTGAGTGGGGGCTGAACCATCACTTCTCATGAAGCAACACAAAAAAGAATACACTTGAGTTAGGAAAATTAGAGTACCAAACCCCTGTCCCTGCAAAAGCCTTGACCTACAGAACATGAACACAGCATTAAAAAACAAAGAAAACACCTCCAAACTAAGACTTCACAACTAAAAAACCCCTTTCTGCTGCACTGGCAGAAATAGTTCTCATCAGTTAAAGTAACAGGCGATTAATGCTTTTGGAGCAAGCAACAGTCCACTTGTAAGATTTAAAGGTTCTTCTGAGCAGAGACAAAGCCCCCCCCGCTCACACTGGAAGCTCCTGAGCCAGCGTCCCCTACAAAGCCAGGACTCCCACCACGCAGATGCCACCGGAAGGTAGGCTTGGCTGCACGGAGCGGCTGGAATTCTGCGTGTACGACACTGGGGAACATCCAAGCGCTCTCCAAGACAGAGAGCTGTCTCGCCTCAGAAGTGATTATTCAGACATTTATATACTCTCTACTTTCCCAAAGGTTCTTTTTAAATTCACAAGACCTTTTGGAAAGCACCAACAAACAGGACAAATCTCAGGGACAGGTGAGCGGAAATACGAAGGAGGACTTGTGCTTTATCGCTCAGCTCCAGAGAACCAAGACTGCGAAGACCAGACCAAAGTCAAATATGACGCTAACTCCAATCTCTTGATCTGGATTTTCTGGATAACGTCCTGTTATCAAAATCCTTTAATGGAAGTAACGAAAGAGCTACCCAAGTGATGCTATGCTCACTCTTGAGAAAAGAAAAAAAATACCTTTCAACAGGCTGAAAATTAGTAACAGAGCTCTTCCCCCTGCCCTCTCCCCACACTTCAGAGCAACAGTAGGACTTGAAGGAGCTTCCTCCTGATTACAGAGTTTCCATTCGCAGCACAGAATTCATTGTGCTGCATGCCAAAACTCAAGAAAATTATCTTGCCCTTTAGGGGTATATTTTGGAATTTTCCATTCGTATTCAGCTTCAGTGGAGAGATGGTTGCAGCAAGAAGCAGGATCCAAACTCTAAACTATCATCTGCCCACAAAAGAACAATTGAGGCAGTTTTCCTCCTCCTTTCACTGCTGAGAGAGGTCTCAAAGGGAGCACTTCTCAGCATTTGCCTGTTCTTTGATGTCAAAGGTTTAGCAGAAAAGGAAAGAAGGAACAAAGAACAGATGGTCACAGAACTACGCATTTGAAGTTCCGGGGAAAAAAAATTCAAAGAAAAATTTAGTTTTAAAATATATAATGTTAGGATGGAAAAAGATGACCTATCAAAGCTCCAACGGTCCAGACAGCTGCAGACAAAGTATTCAGAATGTGAGAAATGGCGAAGAGTCCCCCAGCGGCTCTGAGCAGGAATCAAGATGCAGCTCAAATGTTGGTGGAAGAGATTATGCAACCAAACATAGTTGAAAGTGTCTATGAAACAGAGCTGTCAACATTAATCTGGAAATAACTGAAGAAAACAGTTTACTCCAAGAAAGCTCCTCAGCTTGGGTACTTCTGAAATGGAAGGCGACCACTGCAATTATCCGTCCATCATCCAAACGCAACTGGTACCCAGAACCAGAACAACAACCAACCGTGGACCTTCCAGTGTGACAAAGGGCCACAGCAGGCACGATTTACAGATGCTTTCTCATACGTTAGAACAGTCTTTGCTATCTTCAGTATAGTGATTATAATCCTATTCGTTTATTTATGTACATTTTACTGCTATTGCAAAATTAATAAAAAATTTATTTTCATTTTCTGCATAATGAATTAAAGTACAAAAATGCATAAGTATATCGATCAGTTTAATTTCTTCTGTTTTCTCACACTTCATTTGCAAATTAAAACACTAAATTTATTAGACTGAAATAAAATCAAATCTAGCACTAAGCAAAATACTTATTTTAATCCTGTTTACTCATACTTGAAAAATAAAACATTAACTCTACTTTCTGTATTTTTTTGTTAAAATTACTTATTATTAAACTGAAGTTTACTAAGAAACACTTCGCATTTTATAACTTTACATGATTTTCATGTCCAGGCCTATGTTGGTGTTCTTTATTTAATATGTGGTTCCATGTAATTCTTTATAAATGCTATGATTAGACAGCAAACCTGAAAAACTTAAATGCCATTTATCTATCATAAAGACATGCAAAAAAATATACAACAGCATATAAAAGCAGAAAATTC
>RSEF01000014.1:2221407-2233447 GCA_003993805.1 Himantopus leucocephalus
AAAAAAAGTACAAAGAACTTATTTCAAACAATGTGTTGTCTGGAAAATTACATGATGAATGCATGCTGGACCAGGCAGTTTTACCCTGGTAATGATGTTGTCTCCACATGAAAATGCTGCTCCAGTGGGACAAATCATCTGACACAATAGGTAACCTGTTCCTCCAAGTCTTTACAACAGTCTTCATATCATGTAAGCTGTTGTTCCTCCCCAGATTAGTTGGTTGCAATCCTGCATTTATTTGGGCTGCTTCTTGAAGTTCAATTATTTGTTGTGCTGCCTAGAAAACATGAAACGTTACAAATATCATAAAGGATAGTACAATAAGCTGGCTGATTTCATTGTTAGAAAAAGGAGGTCTCTATGAACGACGCCACCTTTAAATGATCAAGTAAAGACAAAACTATTTACGCTGCTTTAGGGACCTGTCAATCAGTTGCATAAATGACCTTTAACCAATCTAATCATTAACAAAACAGCAAAATAATCCATGAGATGGATTCAACACTTTAGTCATTGACCGAAACGTTGAACTCATCCACTGAATCACCTGCACAGAATTTATACCAATGGGTCACTAGTCTTAATAAACAAACAATTTTTTTTTCAAAAGAAATAAAGGTGCCATAAAGAACTTTCTTACATGCTCGCAGAAGGTCCCTGCATAACTTCAGGCTCCTCTCCTCTCCAGGGATGGAGTACAAGTAGCAAGCAGTTTATTCCAGCACACCTCCTTCTGACAAAACCTAAATGCCCTAACATTATTTGGTTGCAAAAAGGCACTACTGATCTATACTTAACGTTTGCTTGCTAGGTTTAACTTTCGGCAACTCTGACGTGTCTTTCCTTGATAGTATAAAGTTAAAAATTCCCTCATCCTTTCTTTTGTTTTAAACTGCAAATGCTTTCACAAATTATCCCTCAAATGGTAGTGTCTTGCTTTTAAGAAGCATTTTTTTCTTTAAAAACAAACAAACAAAAAACCCCACCACACCAAAGGAAAGAGAGTTTACTGGAATTTACGCTTCCTCTTCACACCCACCCTTTTCCCCACACATACCTAAGCGAAACCACAGGACAGAATCACGTTCTCACGTACAGGTTTGAACTTCCTACACCAACCCTCATCACAGAAAAGCACAAGGGAATATATATATAGTGTGCTAAATACAAGGATCAAGTAAAAATACTGACCTTAAACAAACCTTTTAACAGAACTTTTAAGAATTAAAACCCACAACTTTTAAAGAACTTACTAATTCCCTGATCATGATCTGACTTCTTCATAGAAACTGGAATGTACAGAAATACTGCCTACATGCTCCTGAAGGTGTTACTTTAAGATATTCTCCAAAGACTTTAGCTTTGAGAAGGTACTTAAGTTTAGAACGGTTTTTCACTGACATCTACTATCCTCGGATTAACGAGAGGAATGGACAGAAAATGGCAGTAGTCTCAAACCTACTGAAGGCAGCAGACATTTTGTTAAAACTTCAACAACCTGAGGAAAAGGCCCACAAACTTTAAGGGAATTTAATTACCTGTAGTACAATAAAACCAATGTAGTATTCTCTGAGCTACCACTTGGCAGATAACAGTTGTATTCATTGCTAATCAACCAAATAAGATAACTATTTGAAAAAAAAATAAAAAAGGCAGTCCAAATTTACAGAGTGAAATCTCTTGAAACAAAATAAATTAAACAAAGTAATATTTTCCTACCATCATCTCAGTATCAGCTCTCACAATAGCTTAACCTTCATCCTACACCCATTCATCACGTAAATTTAATTTTCTCACAGGTATTTAATCACATACTATCTGATATTAAAAAAAAGTAATTACTGCAGTGCAAACTCATGGCTGCATTTGTACCTCTGTCAGTCATTGACTAATTTATCATTTCTTCATGAGGGATATATACATATTAGATTATTTTAAAAGCTTGTTTTAATTGATATCTGAAAGCATTTAAATACTTTATTTAGCAATACTAATCCTTTCATGCTGCAGATACTGCCATTCTTAGGGGAGGAAAAACTTGAAATATCAGTGAAAACTCAGCAGGAAGGAATTAATTCCATCAAGAAGCCTTCTAGTGGCATTGTATCAGCTCAATGGAATGAAATGTACCTATTTACTTGACAACTTGCTCTCAATACGGAGGAAACTTCATATTCATTCACTTTATCTGAGACATCAACTTACACTATAAAAATTCGGAGGAGCGGGCGGCTGTGTCAGCGCTCCCCACAGGTACAGTCACTTCAGCAGAGGCACCGCAGACCGTGCGGAATCACCCCCGGCGGGACACGGCGTGAAACTCCTCATGTTGGGTAGAACGGCAGCAGCCGCCGTGGANGCAAGGCCCTGCACTCCTGCGGGTGAGCGTCACCAGCAGCTCTGGGAGCGACCTCCGTCCCTGCTGCGACACCGCAGAGGGGGCGGCACCGCGGTACTCCGGGATGGCTCCCCCGGGGGGACGGGTGCCCTCAGCGGTACCAAGAGCCAGCCCTCGGCAGGTACGCGTTTGTCGGGACGCCTCAACAGGGACGCAGTCAGCCTAAATCACGAACGAACGGCGTGTTTTGCGCCCATCACGTACTGCCTGACAAACCCGTCCCGCCCCAGCCCCGCGGCCACGCACTGGCTGCAGCTGAACAATACCGACCACAGGACACAACCGCCAGTTTCAAGAAGCTCACGGAAACATCTCAAGGCCAAATCCCACCTTTAAAGATGAGTTTAGGCACCTACTTCCATTCCATTACACCTGGCAGTAACATCTACTCTCAAAAATGCTTCTCTTACAGTTGCAAAATGAATTATTTATATAATTAAATCCAAGAGAAAACCAAAGTGTGTTGACATTTCATACATTTGAAGGGGAAACAGGAGTCCATTTTTGTCATGGCCAAACATGTGCAAAAGTTGCAGAGGACACAAGCCGTGCATTTTTCACCATGTAATACACGGTATTTCATTCGCATAATAACTACACTTCATGTTCTGTATTATCAGAGTTGTGCCAGCTGCTTCCCAAAAATATTTCTGAAGGTCTGCAAAAAATAGTCTCAAGTTCTTACAAGCTCCTCCTGACAGGACAAGAAGCAAGTACTTTTCCCTAAATTTCTAAGTGGACCACTTGCGAGTAACGTGTATGCCAAAGAGAAGGACAAAAAGCACAGGATTGTCAATGTTGTGGGAACAAAACAGAAGATTTCTCACAGCAAAAATAAAGGTGTACCTGGTGTACAGCACCTTAAAACCAGTTTACATTTAAATAAATGCTGGAAAACAGTACACTCTCTGCCTTGTAACATTTAGCGATTTGAGGGCTAAAACACGGTGCCCTTAAATAAGCACTAAGAACGTGTTTAGCAAGGATGAAAGAAAAGTAATCTTTACTTTCCTTATTGCAGGCGTAGTCCTTCAGAGAAACAGAAGATAGCACGCCCGCTGCTGAGAGCAAAACGCTTTTATGATTGAGCAGCAGCCAATGAGCTCCACCTCCGACAAATGGGTGGCAGAGTTAAGGAAGAAGTACGTACATAGAAAAGTGGCACAGAAAATGTTAGCTTTGCCCATCCTCTGTGTATGCACTGGGTTCCAACTGGAAAGTTACACACCCTTTATAAGTCAAGATTGGAGCGTGCACGCAAGGGTTTATTTGAACATCAGTGCTGTTAAAAGCCGTGTGTCCTGGGCGATATGCTGCAGTAATTTTACAGGACAGTATGGAATTCAAGTCACAAACTTCTGTTTTAAACCATCTTGATGTAGAATTAAGCTACTTAAGATTAGATAATACTCCACTTTTGGCAGGGCCTTTTTTATTTGTTTTCGGGGGAGGCGTTGGGTGTTTCGTTTGTTTGGTTTTTAAAGTTCTTGCAAGCCCAAATTCATTAGCTGTCCCTCATTTCATTCTGGACAGAAGAGCTCACTGCTTCATCGACAGAATTCTGCCCCTGCTTTGGGAGCAAGCCTCTCTCAAAACTTTACACTGTCTTTGTCCGCTTGTGCCCAGCAAGCCCAGAGACCCCTCAGATCACACACCAGTCAGGCGCCAGGGCTCCGTCCACGTCGACTCAGGCAGCGCGTTCCCCCTCAGCTCAGCCGAGGGCCCTGGCAGAGGGACCCCGACCCCAACCTCCCAGTGACCTGCTCGCACGAGTGCTCCGCAACGGGCTGGAATTGAAAGGAACCAGTTCCTTGGAAGCAGTAACCTCCATGAGCACAGCTGCATTTGGACGATGTGCACCCACAGGGAGACAAGGAGCATTACTGAAACAGGGTCTCCTGCTCAGATCAAAGACATTTCCTTGTCTGTAGCCAGCGTCAGATTAGATGAGGGGAGCAGGGATCGCTCTTCCCAACCCACACCACCTCCCAGTCTGTGAAGCAATGGGATTCAACATGGGAATTCTTTTTACCACATTACTACAATATTTTAATGCAGCGTTGGACAGAACTTGACAAATGAGCTAGCTGGACAACTAATAAAACTGAAGACCAAGGCATGACGCTTTGAGGCACACCTTAGTTTATCTCATAAAAATCCACTCTCCTTTTCAGCAGAACTTGTACACAACTAGCTCCCTGTCCAATGAGAAATAGCATATACTTAATGACTAGATTCCATCCTGCTTCCTCCCCCTGATGAAATCAGGACATTTAGCAATATAACACAGACACGACAAAGGGTAAGGCTCACATTGGCCAGAACCTACAGTATTTTTCCTAAAGGCAGTAGTGCTCACCTGAAAAGTCCTTCACTAACTACAGACTTCTACAGTTTTGGTTCTTTGACCTTCACGCTTAAGCCACGGGGATGTTCAGAACTTGCTCGGCCTGTTGAGAACGCTACTACTCAAAGAAACATAGCATTTCTAAATTCACTACTCCCTCTCTGAGCTACCTTTTAACGCCCCAGTTTAAAACAAAATTAAAACCAAAAAATATCGGAGTACCTTACAGTTGACAAAATTCCATACCACAATTAACATGTTTAACTGAAAAGAACACTTTGGAGGTTATTTCAGCATTTCTGCAGATAACATAATGCATTAATGTACCCACCCAAAATGGACCTCACTTCAACACCCACTGAAGGTTCAAGATCTCCACGTACGACAGAGTGTTATGCATTAGCCCACAAAAAAAGTTGAGCCATCTGATCAATTCTTAAATAGCTACGTCTGTATGCCACAAACAGAAGAGATTCAGGTAAACTATAAAAACTTTAAATGGAATCCAAATCAAAATGCATATTCTGCAACTTTTAACAAAAAAATACCATTATGAAAAAATGATCAGTACTGTACAGTAAAATATTTTACACTCGCAGTTACTAAAATTTCTGAAACTTGCTAGTGGAAAGTAACCAGCAATAAAACACGTTTCATTCTTACCTGGAGAAGGGGAGTGTGAACATGCGAGACCACGTGAGGAAGCCTTCGCCATTCTCGAATGGCTAGGCTACTCGCCATCTCTACCAGACGCTCGATGAAGTTAAGCTGCTGCTCCTCCGGATGGCAGATGGCTAAGTACCCTCTGTACATGTTCACCTTCCACGCCATCTCCTTCGGACAGCTCAACTCCACCTGGCAATGACATGGGAAAAAGCCAAGTAAAGATCATTCACACTCAAATGCAGATTTTTTTTAAATTACTTTACTAAAAGCCTTCTTAAGCAAACACTTAGTTTTGTTTTTCATAAAAATCAGCTCATTTTCTAAAAATACCAGACTAAAAGATGAAAATTTCTGTCACCCGAGGAGCTCTCAGAGCTACTGGCCAGGGCAGGCCAGCAAACAAACGGCAAATTCAGCAGGAGCGGCAGCACCTGCACACAGCCCGCTCTCCGGCTGTGAGCGCACCGACCGCCGCAGCGCAGCGCGCAGGGCCGAGCATGCTGCCAGCCAGCCCGCGAGGGAGCGTCAGGCTCACCGCAAACCTACTCACCCTCTGAAAGGGAAAAAGAGGCTTCTCAGCGGATAAGGCGTAGCACCTCCAGCACAAGCAACCTCAGCTTCTCACTTAACAGGATCCCATCCCTGTACGTCAGCACTGTATGCCGGCGTTGTACTTCCTAACCGCCTGCTCTAGCACAGTACTAAGTTTATGAGAATAAACACTTAAATTTTTTAAGTCATCTACAACTAACCCTCCTTCATGTCACAGTAATTTGAGTACAGGTGCAGTCATTTTAAATCATTTTCTTGAAATCCTGGAAGCGTAGAAATATGGCAATTAAACCAGCAGAGTACTCGAATCGTCTAGTAACTAAATTCTGTGAGGATTTTACAGCAAACTTGCACTTAACCAACGCTCACTAGCTGACACCGCACGCCTCAAATCTTGAACTTCTTGCCTTCTCCTTCTTTCGCTTTACATCAAAGCCTTTATGGTTTGATACGCAACACGGCAACCCTGCTGCATTACCTTCTTGTTGATAGACTGTACCTTAACCATTACAATTGTTATTTCTGTTATCCTCAACTGACTTTTACGCCTGAGCCAGCAGAGAGAAACTGCCAGGTACCAACCTTACACTTACACAGTGAAAATAATCTCCTTCTTTATTACATTATCTACTGGATCATTAAACACAATGGCAATGTGAGCAAATGGAAATGAGTCTTGGGTCCTATCAAAGGCCACTCGCTATTTTAGTAGCTCAACTTTAATAGGTAGATTATTAAACATGTTTCACAAAGATTTACAAAAACTGATACGTATTTGCCATCCCTTCTCACCTCTTGTGAATCAACCATGCAACTTGATAAAAACCAGCCGCATTAAAGAATAGCAATAAACTGGAGTAGCGAGTACAGCAGCACAGAACCACGTATTCTTTCACATGCTAATATTTATGCAAACGTGTCCTGACACTTTTACAAGAATCTGACTAGAGCCACAAAAGCTCCATTTATGGCTTCAGCAGCTTCTTCTCCTTAGTCGTTCTGCAAATGTCTCGTTACTGAAAACAGCTCATTTAATGTAACTGCCGCTAAAGCACATCGGCAGTTACTCCACTTGCAAATCTCCAAAACCAGAACCTGTCAGACATGATCTATTTCATTCTGTTTAAACTCAAGGTTTATCATATACTGTACAATACACTTCTTATTTTAGGCTTTGAAGGTTTCTCAAATAATGTTATTTCTAGAATTAGCCACTGAAGCTGCATATTTAATTAGGACACAAAATACCAATTGTTACAAGAACAAAAGAAGTTAATTAAAATGTAAATATAACATATAAGAATTTTTGTAGCATATGCAGCTTGCTACTTGATTTGGCTTCACACGGGCTGGTAAATGCTAAAATCCATCTTTAGAGACACCTATTTAATTTGAACCATCAGTACTACAAATATTGAAAAATTCCATTTCAACTGCTGCCCTTAATTTAGGTTCCATCAAAAGACAACACTACCTTTAGTTAATTAAACAACCGCTGTTTGCAGTAGTTTAGCCTTTAAAGCAAATCAAACTGATCGCATCCACGTATTTTCCCTTCTGACAAAAGAAAGTCTTACAGAAGAATAAACGTACTACATTTAAAAAAAATGTAATATCCAGTTTGATTTTGAAGATACGAGAAATACACAACTCGGCATATTTATCACGCCAGACTAAGCTGTCACAAGGCAGCACACTCTTAGGATATTTTGTATACAGGAACTTAATCCTGTGAGATATCGGAATTAAAGGATGCTCAGCATTTCTCATGATTTATCCTTCGCGAATATTATGAAACTAGACAGTCAACCACCAATTTGACAGCTAATGCTATTAACTGGTAGGTGCTGGTTCAAAACTTAAACAGGACTGAGGAAACATCAAACCCCAGTTAAGTGAGGGACTAATTCTTCTGGCTCTGGCTCTGCAATATGAAAAAACACAGCCTAAGGCTCTGCTCAGAGCTTTCTCAGAAAAATAGTATTTTAGACATGCAATTCACGCCCTTATTCCAAACTCTGACATCTTTAGCAGCGTAACTCCAGTAATGTCACAGTCTATAGCAACGGTGCAAGGAAGATCAGCAAGCTCCCTTCCACTTGGGATTTCATGCAGTATTCTCACCTCTCACATTTCAGTTCCACATCTGGTTTATGCTCCTACATTAACTAATCAGAGATGAACAACTCCCCCTACCATGAAAGGAGGGTACATGTGCCTACAATTTAAAAAGAAACCCCAAAGTTTTCAATCTTCTATAGAACAGTGACGCCGCATACAAAGTTAAAAAAAAAAATCCCAGAAGAATCTCCTGGTGCTGCCACTACCGAATTCTGCCATTTGCCCGGACGCCCGAGCTGGCAGCGCAGCCTGACGTTTTACCGCCACCTCGAGAGCGATAACCGCCAGCCTGTTCACATGGGATGGCTCTTATGCAGCTGGGAAGAAGATGCCTAAGAGAGGATAAGGAGGAAGTTACCTAAATACGGCCAGCTTCTCGCATGTGGAAGAATTCATCACAATTTGCTCTCGGTTAAAAATACCTACCTACGTATTTTCTGTTGCATCTTTTCAGAAAGCGGGGGGCCATTCACGGCATGTTTCCCTCGCTGTTTAAAGTTTATTCACAAAAAAAAATAAATTCATGGACTCTTGGAAAGAAAAAAAGATCTTCCAGACTTCGATCTTTCAAAGCGTTATTTTCTGTATGTCGTGTGCCCCCTGCCTTCAAGCTGTTCTGTAACAGCCAAAACGTCACAGAGCTCTCATTCGTCAGGCGCACGGATGGCACAGAACGCAGTCTCACGAGTGAGAGCAGGGAAGGACGAAGGGAAGGTTAAATGTTTTACAAACGCCTGCTGTTCAGCAAAATGAATTACAAGCAGAACACAATAATGAACTCCATAATGAATCAGGAAGGTCAATAACAGGAAAGTACAAACAATACATTTTATGCGTTACCAAAGGAAGATGATCGCTACCTCACTTGCCATACACAAGCCCCATTACTTTCTAACAACACAGCTAAGCGCTGTGCTGGTTTCTAAAACAAAGTGTAACAGGCAGGGCAAATCTATGCTACTTCGGATGAAGAGTATGTCCCAAAAGGCTGTGGCATCTCAATTCTTGGAGATATTAAAACCCTACTAGACAAGGCAACCTCATCTCCTTGGCCCTGCTCCGAATGCAGCGTCGGGCCAGAAGACCTCCAGAAGTCCCCTCTAACTCAAACTATTTTATGGCTCTGTAACCTTTACGTTAAAACTACAATAGTATAATCATTGACACATCAAGCTTCTGAGGAAACCTTGAACCATCAGAAAATTCCAAACTCAAGTTTTCCAGTTCCATGGAAGACCAAATAAGGAACTTGGAGGAAACAACTCCTACTCGCAGCGCTACATCAAAGCCTCAGCACTCTGTCACAAACGTACATATCTAGAAGCCTGTACGATCATTATGATATTTACTTCTACCATAAAACTTACCACAAATGATCACAATTTGAGAGGACCTAAAAACACTTCCTGGCTTTATTTCTTTTTTTCAGTAAGGACTGTACATTTAAGCAGAGTCACTTCACAAAAGCTTACTCTTTCTTGTAAGTGGTCTCAGTATTTTCACGTGTGCGCATTTTGTTTGTTCCTGTAAAGGTGTAAAATACAAAGAACGTCCCTCCCCAATACTGCATTATTTTAAATAATACCATATACTTGCAAGGGTCCCATTTAAGTTTCTCCACACATCCCTGCTGACGCACGCTTCTGCGACAAGCGTTGGTTGCTTTGCAGTGACTCGTTACCACGCACCGTATCTTCCACCTGCCCTGGCTACGTGTCTGACACAGCACCGGTTCATAAACAGATAGAACCGAGATTGTCTGTTGAAATGACAAGCTTCGATTGCCAAAATACCCAGCTTCCAAAGAGCAGTTCACTGTGTCCGAGAAATGAAGGGCAATGCTGACTTGTTAGAAATGTCATCGGTAAAATAACCAAAGAAACTGAGCATTAGCATAACCCCCTCACTCACCTGCACCAGAGCCTCCTTCATAGCAGTCCAGTTGGAGACCCTCCATGCACATTCCAGGACGAGGTAAGGATTTATATGACCTTTTGATTGGCCGTATTCTGTCAAAGGTTCCCACTGGTTCAATTCTTTTGAGCAACTAAGAAAATCAAAAGCATTCTCAGATCGGTTGCCAAAAAAACCCCAATTCCAATAGAAGTGGCTATAGATGTTGTGTATCAGACTGTTATCTGCATATTCGTGTGTCTGTGAACAGCTCTGCAGCACTGCAAAAGTTTTATCCAGATGGGAAGATTTGTTTTTTATTTATTTTATTTATTACCAGTTATAATACACAAATCTGTGAACAGGGAAGAGATGAATTTTGTGTCTCCCAGAACAACCATTTTGAACAGGAAAAACAAATTTTAGCTCCAGTCTATTTCCATCAGTAGCAAATTACATTTTTCCAACACTTCAGGCATATCACTTCTGAGGGTCTGTTAAGGGAGTAAAAAAATAGCTTTTTTTATTCCCTTAAGTTTCCCCTGTATCTGAGCTAAGTCCTGAGCTAAGTTTATTCTCGTAACTAATGCTTTAAACCAGCAGGGTATTTCGCTTCTATTGCAGGGTAAAAATACTTGTTCTACATCAGCTTTACAGTCTTACCGAATCCAATGGTCTTCCCAGAGCTGATACTCCGGAAAGATCGAAGGGGAAGCATTGTTCCGTTCATGCTCTTTTTTAGCCTTTTCCATTGCTTTTTCATAAGTTTCTTGTGCCTAAATTAAATTTAAACCATTTTATTTTTCCATCCGCTACATACACATTAACTCAACATTATTTTCTTTAAAAAAAAAAAGTTGTAAGAAAACTTTTATAAGTTCTAAGTTAAAAAAAAAATGAAGTGTGTTAACTCATTCCTGAATATAGTCATTATTTGGCAGCTTTATCAATGTCATGAAAAACTGATGGATGTGCTCAAAAATCTCACCTTATCTAGGTATTACACAGCCTTAAACTACTGCTCTAGCCAGGAGAGAAGCTGTGGCACTTTCTGTTTTAGAAGACTGAAGTTATTTATTAATATTCAGAATATTTTCCTGCTGACCAGAATATCCATCCTGACAGCAGAACTACTCAAATCCTTTCCGTATCAAGGGTGTACCTGTTCGAAAAAGCCATGTTGTTCATAGGCAATAGCTGTCGCCGTCTCTGGGAATTTGCAGCGCTTCTGCCATAGCCCAGCCCACATATCCTCTTCTTGTAACAAGGAGTAGAGCTCAGCGAGGGAATCCAGTATTTCCTAGAATGTTAAGCACACACATTTCTCCACAGTCAACCTCTCCTTACAAAGCATAGCAGAGAGCAAAACCACACGTTCTACGCTGAGGCAAATTGAGAAAGACATGGAAATAGAGAAGTGTTTATATAAACTCTTTTTAGAAGTCTAGAAGACAAGCAATTAGTAACAACCAAGTACAGAGAAGAACACCACCGCATTACATGACAAACCCCCCGTGGCTGGTACATTGATTCTTGCCTGTCGTCCCTAATGTATCAGATCAAATCATAGAAAACAAAATTGTTTCACACGGCAACAACTTGGTCTTTAATGTAAAAAGAATCTGTAATGTTCAGCCTCCTCAGCTGATGGCAAACATGCCAATGTATGATCCACCTGACGGACTACTAAACACAGCAGTACCTGCGTACAGGGAACTCAATTTTGTTTAGCTAATACTTCTTTAAGGTCAGAAACCAACAGACTTGCTTAGGGAAAGCACAGGCCCTTTGAGTGGGCAGAGGCTATACAGACTGCTACTCCAGATTTAAAATTAGGGGCAGAAACTGCTACATCTAGTTCTACAGAGCTGCAGAGAATTGTGTCAAGAACTGTCAAACGCAGATGGAAAAGAGAGAAACAGAGAAAAATAGGAAAATATCAATGACAGACGAAAGAAAAGCATGAGAAGTAGGGAAGACACATAGCAGGCAATGTTGCAAGTGTCTGTATTCACAAGCACACCAGGACAGAAATTTCTTCACTGAATTTAAAAAAAAAA
>RSEF01000014.1:2233547-2287614 GCA_003993805.1 Himantopus leucocephalus
GATACTATCGTACTATACTGTCACTGTGTTTTTCTCTTCACATTTCAAAATGTATTTCAATTAATATAACACTACCTGTTGAGGAGGAGTTATGCTTTCCTGCTCATAAAATTCTGTTGTCTGTTTAGGCTTAATTTGTAGGCTCAGTCCTTTCTCAAAGGCTTGATGTTCCAGCATCAGTGTAGAACGAAACCAGAGATTGTGAGTTTTACCCAGGTATTTCAGGACACAAGGTCTGATGGGAATGGGAGGAACACACTGTGACATTGCTTCCACAAAGCAATTGAGCGCACTCGGCTGGCAATCCCGCTGTACTTGATGGCTACCGCTGCACAAGAAAGGGCTTATTTCACCTGCCAGAGCCTAGAAGAAAAAACATAAAGGATAGTTATCTGTTCATTCAGATTCCTCAATTAGAGAATTTAGATTAAAAATCTCGTTAATACAGGGAACAATCATTTGATAAGTGTATTTCTCTTTGTAAACTGAAGGGCCCTATTTATTTCTAAAGACGTACTGATAGAGGTATACAGTATTCACCAGTCACAAAGAATGGCAAATTTCTCAAAGCGAGCGAACAAGTCATTTACCACACAAATACATTTTCCTGAAACACCGGTCATTTACAAAGAGGAATTTGGAAGTGAGGAGAGAGAGATTCTCACATGTTGTTGTCTGTCAGACAAGATTTTCCAAAGTCGTGAAAAAAGCTGTATCCAAGTCTTCTCTGCTAATGGTGTAGAAATATGACATAACTGAACAAAGGCACTCAGCAACGCTCCAGTCTAGAAACAAAAAGAAAGAGAAACAGGAAAAATACAATTAACGCTATGGAAAAACAGTTCACAGTTATACAGTTAAAGAGTTGCTTAAGCAGTAATTCAAATGCCTTTTCCAACCAACAAATCAAAAATGTTTCCTTTAGCAATACAGACTATTGTAACAAGAACGCAATCCTCTTTTCATGTTGATTGAGACTCTGATTCGTTACTGTAACTGTTTAAAAAAGAAAAGCAAAAAGGAAAGGAGTTGATGACTTTGGTAACAGGAATGATCAAGTTAATTGGACAGAGAGCTGTTACTACTGTGAGAATTATTTCAACAGTTTCCAGCTAAAATTATCTTCTTAGAAATTACTTAAACATAAGATGCTGATACACGCTTTTGATCCCCATCTTGCCATCGCTATTTTCTTAGCTGAACAGTTAAAATACACTTACAGGTGGAAGATGATGAAATTTAACTTTGTAGGAAAGTGATACAGTAACAACTAGCGATTAAGAATATTCTACCCTACGCAAACAAGAAATTACATCAGATTATAAGAGATGTCTACAGAAAAAAAAACATCAGCTGAAAAATCAGAAATGTGAGATTAAAAAAAAAAGGAAAAAGAAAAGCGTGTCAGGTCAGTTTGAAGATTTCAGTATTAAAATTCGTCAGGAAACCAAGGACCTGTACCAACCTTCACTTCTCGAAGAGAGTCAAGAAATTTGTCATGCCGGTTGGTCAACATGTGCAGCTGATTGCCAATGTCCTTCTCAGAAAGTTCCTTAGTTTTAGGTGTACTGGTCTGATCTCCCGGAGCCAATTCAATGTCTATTTCAACATCCTATACAGAAGTAAACAACTCAAAGCACGCAGGTATTTTGAAAGTACTTTTGCTTTTTTTCCAAACAAATACAAAATACCCTTCCAATCAACTTATTTCAGGTTTCGCTATTTATTTCTGCTAGTTCTTCAGGTTCAGCTACAGAATTGCTACAGCGCGACAGTAAAGAAAAGGCTAAAGGAATGAATGCGAGTTCTGAGAAACCTATGAGTGGTTAAACTACAATATGTTAAACGCAAGATATACTGAAGAACCTGTGCACATCATCTTCAAGATATATTCTCCAAATTTATCTGATGAGAAACTAGAAGAGCTACCTTCCATCAAAGAGAGGGGGTTCTCTGTATTACAGTATTTTCTGTAAGTTACCTCTTCTTTGGATTCACTGTTTTCCCTCTCACGAGGCTCTTGTTTGACGTGGGTTACCATAGCGAATGCCGCTCTGTCGTGACTGTCAGCGAGGTTGATAACGTTGGTGATCGAGGGCAGCATAGCACCCTGACAGCTCGTCCCTATGGTAGTATTTCTCTCGCACACTGCCAACAGGAGCTGAGACATTAAAAAGCAAGGAGAGTTTTTAAATATATATTTTACTGTAGTGTTTCAAGGAAAACATCACTATGGTTTAATAGTTATCAACAAGATAAAAGTTGCAGTAATGTATTTAAGGCCTGTTTATCACCTTTATTCAATAAATACAATTAATCTAATTACATTCTGTCACCACTTTGAAATTCATGACTGTACGTTAAGGATTGTTTTTCAAACCTCTCCTGAAAATGCTGAAGAAATAGGAATCTTTTATGCCTAAACTCTGTATTTTGAACTTTTTAACGCGTATATTTAGTGCCCTCAATCAGCTAATGTACACAGACTCTCCCCATTACAAGGAAAGTCCTCCCAAAAAGGATGTTAAAAAAAAATCCACAATGCTGTTTTTTATCTCTCTGGAAGGAATTCTAATACTTTTAAGAGTACAAAGTTATCCTCACAATCACTTTAAACTCATGTTTTAATACGCAAATTGTTTAAATAAAAAAAAAAGAGGTTTGTTCCCATATTGTTTTCAATAAACCAACCAACAATGCAATTTCATTTCAATGCAACCCCACCTAACGGCTGTCATACCACCAGCGCAGACCCTCTAGCCTTAACAGTTCTCTTGAAATCATCTACGATAACAATTATTTTGGGTTTTTTAATAATCACCATCATTTATAAGAGATGGATTTTCTTAAGAAGCATTAAGCTGGTCATTAAGGTTTTCAGAGGGAAAATAGATTTTAAAGGCTGATATTAAAGCCACTTTCCAAATATCAGCATTTCATGGTTTAGACACTGTATTTATTATTAAGCACCACTGGAAGGTGCCACTCTGAGGCAGCAGACTTGGTATTTTTAGCTTTGATACAGGTAATACATACTACAAGACACACATTGCATAATGCTTTTACACACAGCCAAGAAAGATGGGGAATATAAGATATTTCTCAAATTACAATCGTATTTCTGATACAAATAATTTCCCTACCTCAATGCACTGTTTTATCCAAAAGTGATTTCCCATTGCTTCCCAGTTTTGAGAACAGGTCACATAAAGTAGGCGCTCATAAACACGACGTTTCATAGAATTGTCAAAGACCTCAAAAAATTTGGCTCGTATGAGTGGCTGGGCACAACGCAAACCCGAAAGAAATGCTGGCTCAAGCTTAGCAGTAAGTTCGCTACCGGAAAGATTCTCATCCCTAAAATGAATAAAGATGAAATGACAGAGACGTTAGAAAGAGAAGCCTTCTAGGTTTTGTATATAAAATACTAAAAATCACGAGGTGACATCTGCAGAAGCCCACGTGATGTGGCCTGCACCCAGGTGCAGCACCTCGAGAGAAACAGCAAACAAAATATTGCTGCTTGTCAGAAAACTGCCCCAGCGCTATCATAAAAACTCTTTCAGGATAAAATCTTATCATAATTGTGAAACAATCTCAGCCACATCTGTGTTTTGATTGAAATTCCAAATGATATTCATTGATAAAAACTTTTGACCACCATGTCCACACCGGGGCTTTGCACAGTTAACCAGAATACACAACAGCAGCAAACGGTAACTCAAATTAATGTGAATCATCAGCACAAAATTAAATACCCAGCATTTTTTGATAAGGTAACTATTTTAATTATTTCATCATGTTACAAAACCTGCCAGTTTAGCTAGCAAAGTAACTCTCCTGGAAGTATAATTTACAATAAATTTCCAAGAAAAAAAAAATCTTTATACCCTACGGATGTGAAAAGACAGACAGATTTCAGGTGTCACCACAGTGTTTAGAATACAATCGGCTACGAGGACGCCCTGGTATCTTGGGAAAGGAAGAGGTTGGAGCAGTGGAGATATTTTAGTGGAGACGAAAAGAAAATCCTTTCTAAGGAACTTCTATTTTCAAACTGTTTTTCATAAATACGTATTGTGGTCTCAGGGAAATGAACTGATTTTGCATTTCGGTGAGGGGGGGCGAAATCACTTAATTCGGAACTAAAAAGATTGATGGCATGTTATAAAGGTCGTATATGGTACAAATTATGAACCAGTAAGCTGCAATAAATGATTAATTGCTATAATTACCTATAGACATAGTTAACAAGGTCTAAGAACTGGGCATTTAATTCAAGGTCTTCTGGAAAACGCTTTTCAATGTAAGTCATCATTTTCACTAGTAAAATGGACTTCTCCCGGAGAGTAGGTGTCTGTGTTAAAAGAAGACATGATTAATTTTGTCAATTCATCTTAAAACAAGCAGAGAACTGGCACATTCAAAGTACACCTCAGCCATCCTTTATATCACTCTTTCACTTCTAAAGTACTGAAGAACAGCTTGGTAGAAGGTCATAGTTCTTGAAAAGAAAAATAAGCATTTATCCTTCTAATATATCCTAGAGAATTTTAAAATCATGACTAAAACCAGGTTTAAGTTGTTCAGCGATTACAAAAATCTCCTCTATATTTTTAAAAGTGTAGGCCCTTTTATACTAGGTAGATAGTTGAGTAGACTAGATAGTTGAGTACCCAATGCTAGCAGAAAATATGGCAAATTGAGGAGGCCATGGAACATTACAGGAGTAACACGATTTAAACCAGCATTAGTCATCCTCCCCCTGAAGGATCTCTCTTTCCAAGTTAATGTGAAACATATTTTAAAACTTCTACTTTAAAACAAGTTCTCAGCAAAACAGCATTCAGGATCAAACAGCTAATAGAAGCCTACACAAAGCTAAGCGTCTTCAACTCCAGCTACTTTCAGAGGGGATGCAAAACATTCCAAACCTCATCGAGGGCATCTAAACATGTATAACAGATCCTTACAAACCTCACTCTCAAAACCTGATGAATTATAACAGTGTCTTATAGTTACTTAAGTATTTGAGAGCAATAATGTTTTATCTTCTCAATTTACCTGATTAGCTGCCATTGGGGAATTGTTTTTCACCCATTCCTCCACTATTTTTACCACTGCACGAAGAATTTTGGCATCAGTAGATTTTTCAATGAGAGATGTTAGAATAGCTTGTATAAAATTCTTCCTCATTTCCATGCTCATCACAGCCAGGCGAGTTTTCACAAGATCCAGGCTTAGCATTACCAGTTCACTTGTACCTGCTGTGGATGCAAAAAACGGATTAGAATTGTGTGTACACCTATAAAACACCTGGCAAAGAAATTCTCAAGATACTGTCATTTTAAAAATAGCAACAACAGTATCTGTTACCTGGGAATATATCCGTAGAAATGTTTTCAGAATTACCACTTTCCATTCCTAAACAAGTGGGACAGACTCTCTCCAAAAAACCCCCAAATCCATTCAAAGTCCTAAAGCCAAGTCTGTGTGGTTTCATTTCAGTAAGTCTTTGGTAAAAGGTATTGCAGAACCCCAGTACTGAAAATCTGCAATTAAACTTGTGAAAGAAATACTGTATGATGCAGAACACCTGCTCTGTTCTGTTAATTTCCTGAGCTGCTTATCTGTCAAGTTTAGTAATTTTCCAATTGTTTCTCAGCATTAATAAAATTTGCAAGGTTCTCATTTACCTAATTAAAATATGGGCTGGCAATCTAACAGTAGCAATTCTTTCCAACTATTTTCTTCAGTAGCTTTTTCATTAATAAATTACAGTGCTCTTTACTAGCACTGAATCTTCTTCTACAAGAACATCTGATTTTTTTTTCAATGACTCATGACCTAATTCATTTAATGATAGACAGAATTGTACAGACTGAAAAAGATGTTATTTTAAGATAAAAGCAAAAGTGTCAGCTCCAACAAGTTCATATTGGAACAACTGTTTGTGAAATTATCAAATAGGAAGAAGTAAAAAAAACAAAAGTGAAAGCACATAATAATCAAAAAACCTTCAGCCCCTCTCCCCTTGACACTATAGACTCTTGAAGAATGAAGAATTTCAGTATTTCTAGATATGCTGTAGCTCAACAAATATTCACTAACCATTCACTGAAATGTTTGGCTTAATACTGAAATTCATATATTAAGCAGGTAACAGGAACTCAAAGTCTATTTTTGTCCTTCAGTACTTCAGTAGTATTTCTCACTAATGTTGAAGCATTTTTCAACATGTAATAATGCACACAAAACCCTACAAAATCACGTGAATCCCTTTAGCATGAAGAGATTTTAATACTTTACAACACTTCTTATCATTAACATCCCTGGACTATATAATGCAATACCTGTGTTGGCTTCTGCTGTTCCTGCTGCAGCCTGTGGGTTTAAGTGTTCCCTGACCATCTTCTGCAGAGATCGCATAAAGACTGAAATCAGTCTGTCAATATAGCTGGGATTGTTACTGCACGCAGACTTCAGAATCATCAAAGTACCTATAGATAAAAGCAATACTTAAGGAAGTAAAACTTCTGTTGAGTAGGACAGGAGTAGGACGTGGGTTTTGAACGTGGATGTGCTCGGTCTAGGAAAGAACACAGGAAATGTCCTGGCTGTGTTTTGTCCTGCCATGAAAGAAGTATGGGACTACCCAAGTTACGAAGACTGAAATCTGGACAGATTGGAAGAAAGATTTCAGTCCCCACTTTAGACTAAAGTTTAGTCTCTAGTCTACGACTAAAAAGTTATTTTTGCATTAATCAAAACATCTGAAAGTTCTCTATACAAGTGTGTGATGGAGGGCAAGAGGGAGAAAGGGAAGACAGAAAGAGAAGGCATTGCCAGCAGATCCTTCTCCAAGGCCTTAAAAAAAAAAAGAAACATAGTTAACAAGGCAAAGTGAAAGTACTCCTAAAGTTGCACATTTGTTTTAGGAGTGAAAAGTAGCAAAACTTTTACATGAATAAAATTGGGTTTAGTAATTAAAAATAAAAAAAAATTACACAATCTTGGTTTTCTATTCTAGTTTCATAAATCAGTTACTGTAGATTGAAAAAGTTAACACTACTGAAACAAGCAATTTCGGCACAGTTTACAAATGCACAATGCCTACAAGGTCCGTCCCTTCAAACTACCCACAAACCCTACCCAGAGTTGTTAACAATGCCTATCCTAATACAACCTTACCCGGGTACATGCAAACCAGTCAGTTTTAGCAATATCTATGCTCTAAAATACTTAACTCTTTAAAAACGTACACACACCCTGTCCAACTGTATCCTCTAAAAAACCTACAGCTGTCCCTTTCCTTACTGCAACTTCACAACTGAGGAAAAGCCTACAACAACATTCACAGAAGCGTGCTTTGTTCATGGAATGGCACCTTCAAAAGCTTTTCTTTCTTTTCCTGCCCAGGTGTGCAGAAAGCTTGGCACACAAAGTTCAGCATCTTAAGCCCAGAATTAATAAGATTTGCACCACCTGACGGTTAGCCTGCAGTGCTGCTTCTAAGTGAGCTCTGGACAAAGCCTAAGAAACATCCTTCGTGGTTAGTCTGTTGTAAAGTACATCCGGACAGCTGGCAAATGCAATTCCAATGGGAAATTACAACTATCTACGCAGATCACAGAGTAAACCAGTGAAGGACATTTGCCATTTAAATCAGCAATTTTTCCAAAACTGTGCAATTTCAGGTCTGTATTACCAACACAACCAGTTCCGGGCCAAATCGTATTATTCCAATATATCTTTGCCATTGTAATACATAGCTGAGCTCTCTACCAGTCAAATAAGTATGAATAATAAGAAAATAAGAAGATTTCAGCTCTTCAGAATGGTGTATGCTAAAAATTCAGATTTTCTCACTCAAGAAAAAACAGTATTTTTGTAATTTCTTACTTAGAGAGAATTCAAGATCTATAAATAAATAAATCTTCCTACACTATTTAAATCAGCTGATAAATGAGGCTTTAAAAACAACTGAAAAGAAAAATAGAAGGCAACAGCATAAAGAATGTTTACACAGATTCCATGAAATACTCTATAGTATCTCAGAGCAGTACCAGCAGGATTTTCGTTTTCCCACGTAACAAGTTTCCAGTAACCGGTTAATCTGAATGCTGCATCTTTTTCCTGTGCACTTTGAACACAGAAAGGTGGCACCTAGCACAGCTGCAGCTCCCCACTCCCAGTACTTGCTGCCAAGCCAGCTACCGGGAGAAGAGGGAACGCAAAGAGCCCCCCAGTCCCCTTCTGCACAGATGACAGACATGCCGAGCTCATCTCTCAGGTTAGTTCCAAACGCTTCCCACAGCTTCCTCTGCATGGTATCAGACCCCAACTTCCTTACAGAAAATAACAGCTCGTGACACAGATCGTACTCCTTAACTGGCACTCCATATACGTCTACTAGAGATGTGGAAACTTACCGAAGAGCTGAGAAGGGTTAGCATTAGTGGCTTTCTCATAATTAGTAAGTCCTTCATAAATAACCTTTCCAACAGCAGCATAAAGGCACTCCAGCTCTTCGTACTTTGAAGCTACACTCGAGGTACCTGCAGCGTTCAGAGAGTTGTGTTTACTTTTGGCAACATCAGCCACAGAACATGCAAAGAACAGTCGCACTGCGAGCACTGAGTCACTGATACTGTCACCAGCGCTTTATCGTGCCAATAAACCAAGGTACCACAAGCAGATCCCTCATTTATATAAACCTCGTTATTATAGACCTGATGTGTCTCTGTAACAGTGTACCACTACTTCCCAATAGCTCGTTTTGATGAGAAGTCTTAGATCACTGATTTATTTTTTTAAGAAAAGATGACCTAAATTAGTTTCTGTTAAGACACAGCATGTTACTTATTGTCTTTCTTTTTACACTCTATCTCCCTTTCTTGTTTTTGCAAACCAGCAAAGCTTAACAACTAAAAAATTGCACTTCTGAAGCTGAAAAACTGTAATCGCAAAAATACATTAAATTTATAGCACGCATTTCTTGAACCAAAGTTATGACAGCCACAGGTTATTAAGTTTTTATGTCAACGGATAATGATGTATTCCACATGACTACTTATTTCAGCTTTTCTTTTTTTAAACAGGGGTTGAAAGTGCAAGCTAAAATGGACCATTAAATGCAGGAATCATAAACCAGAATATTAGCACATTTCAAAGAGTGCCTTCACCCCGCCCTCAGACACTGAAGTTATGCAGCAATAAAGGATAAAAGGAGGAAGAAAATACCACGTACTTGGTTCTGTAGGGAAAATACCCATCAAGCGAGAAAGCAAACTGTGGACCGCTCTCAAGACCTTGGTGTTTCCACAAGTCATACACGCCGCGACGCCTCGCTGCAGGGGTTTGAAGCTGCTCAGGATAGCCGGGGGCTGCAGTACAGTCAACAGGAAACTTAAGACCTCTAAGCCAGTGCAAATGTTGGCAAAGTTGGCCTGATTGGGTTGTTCCTAAAGAGAACACATACGAAAAGGCAGTGAGTGGGGGAAATCACACAAATATTACACAGATTAGTGAGTCCAGGTCATATCTGTTGACGCCCTGCAGTAAGGCTGAGGTTTCTACACTAGAGATGTTTCACGTCAATCTTTTGGATAAGTCATCCAATATAAAACTGTAAAATACAAGGCACTATAAAATCTTTAGCCATAAAAATTTTACTTGGGCATTTACAAGTATGTTCCTTCTGGTGTTTTTTGCGATCCTTAGCTTTGAGTTGCCCACAACCTTGCTGGTTAGAAATGCTTTTGACAGAGGATCACGTTTTATCTCCTTGTCAACATCTTTCAGAGGCAGACCTTCAGTGAAGAGGTAAAACAGCATATTCTATGATAAGTTATAGCTTAAAGGTTAGAAAAGAGGGTATTTGGAACTAAAGAAAAAAAAAAAAAANAAAAAAAAAAAAAAGGACAGAAAAGAAAATATTCCTGGATGTATCTTTGCAAACCTACAAAATTATCATTAAGATAAGTCTGTTTGCTGCAGAAGCATTATTCTATTTGCTGAACCCCTTGTATAACTGATGCCACATAGCACACAATTAAGATAAAGAATCCCTGCTCCAGAGGGCTCGTTTCCTTGTATTAAAGTTAACATCAGCACCATCCACCTTCCTCAGGTCGGAGGGGCAGTATGGTGCCTTAGTTTCAAGCTGGGGGAAGGAGAGGTGGAGTGCGCAAGGCTTTGATTTTGGCTCACTCTTAGATACAGTGCATTTTGTCCACCTTCCCCAAATTCATGAAAGATGATAAACTGGAAGATTTGTCTGAAAAAAGCAGAGGAAATAGACAGCAGTTCATGTTCTGGAAGCGTATGAACTCTCTGAATTGCACTCTCTAATGCTATTTTACACCTCCACCATCTTCCTCTCTGTTCCAGAAAGAGAGGGAAATGCCGCTCTGTACGTAATGGGCAGCTCTTCAGCAGCCAGCACGCAGATACGCACAACTTTCTCTGCTTTCAGCGCAGAGAAATCACTCAAAGTCATGACTTTCCCGAAGTCAAACTGCTGTTAACTGCACAGCCTCCATCACCTGGCACTTAAACAGCTCTGCAACCGTGTGAGTGAGGAAGACGAGAAGGAGGTAATCCTTGTGTAGCAATGGTCGCAGTTGACTGCAGTTCTTCCCATTGTAAGCTACTAAATGCCATCAACAGGAAAAAAATGACGAATTTTAAAGGCAATTTTCACTCAGGTTGCACGCTACTTGGGAAAAGATGAGTAAAGCAACAAACATGAGCTCCCTGGAGCACTATCAACGCTTGTGAACCCAAAACAAACAGAGCCACATCAAAAACTCTTCCAACAGAAGGAGAGAAGGATGAAAGTAGATACTTGCCCTTTCAAGGACTATGTCCGTAAAGACAACAGCATTATAAAAGTATAGCACATGTAGATCAACATTTGGAAAAAATGGGCCACAGCGAACTTTCATGTAATCATAAGACATTTTAAAGTTTCCAAAAATAGGATATATTACTCCTTTATTCAAAGAAACAGAAAAGTGACATCAAGACAGCTCCTAAAAATTTGAAACGGTAAGAGTTGCTAGTCTATTAAATAGTATGATACACAAATAAAAGGTGTAGAAAAACTTATTATACAGGAAAAAGCACAGAAACAGCATACAGATGATAAACAAAATAGGTTGTATCATCAAATACAGGAAGCTAGCCTTTCAGTGAACTTCAGATTACCATAATGTAGTCAGAAAACTAGGAACCAATAAAATCATTCTCAATTTTTAAAACTTCCTACTAACAAAACAAATGAAAAAAAAAAGCACCAACCAGTAGGCCATCCAAACAAGCAAAGTACAATCTACTTCAAAATCAAATACAGGAAGCTATTCCACCTCCTCCTAAGTCTATTTTAATATTTGTAAGTACTGTAGCTATACAAATTATAAGCACTGATGCAACTCACATACTTAACGATTTATGTATTTCACTACAAAGAAGAAAAGATTAAGACTGTAAAACTCAGTATCCAGATATCGCTAGTATTCAATCAACATATGTGCTAGTGAAACCTAAAGACCTACAGGACTAGTGTGTTACCTACCACAGTCATCAGCAGCTTATCAAACCACTGCAACTTCAGTTCTGATTTTGGCCACATGTCTGGTCGTAAAGCTGTCTTCAGAAGGTTGACACAGCGGCGAGACAGCAATTCCCCAGGAGATCCAGCAGTGTTTGAGTTGTCATTTACCTAGCAATTAATCAGAGTTAACAAAATGACACCCTTTTGTAACCAACTCATTAATTTATTACGCATTCCAAGCAAGCACATAATTTCTTATTTCTGAAATGGATGAGCTTAAGTAGTTTTATCAGTATAGTCACACAGCATTTAACTGCAGGAAAAGCTGACAACTAATAGCAAACATCAGAAGTGGTCTCTAAACTGCTAGCTAATTACCCCAAATCACCCACCAAAGGCCTATTTAAAAAAAAGTTTAATCCCATACTTTATTACTCCAACTGTGACCACGCTCAAGATCGTTAATCTTTTCTGTTTGCACAGTATCCATAAACATACATAGCTCTTTACTCAGTTCATCTTTAGACCTCAAGAGCACGTCTACTCTGTGCACTGGACTGTGGAGTACAAAATCCCATGTTACTTACCAGCTGAGACTGCTGCAGAAGCCATAAAATGTGTTAGCTTTGAGCTACCCCCAGCTAATTCTCCCCACTCTAGAAAAGTTAATTCTTAACAAAATTTGGTGAAAAGCTTTAGTTCTCCACACTGCATGAAAAGAAGTAATTCCATGTATTTGATCTTAAAAATACAATTACAATTGTTATACTTAGATACATAATTGACATAGTCTTTCCCTATTAAATTCTCTAAATATTCTCCAGGTTTCAGGTAAAATATTCTTGCCGTTAAATCTAGGCCACAGAACAAGCACACTTTGCAGCTATAAGGCAAATATATAAATGAATTAAGAAAAAACACTTATGGGAATGTTTTGAAGTCTTTGCCTGGCTCCAGCCAAATTCTACTAGTCACATTTACTTCAACCACGTCACTCCTGATATAGTACTTGCTTGAAAAGAGAAAGTAAAGAACAAACAAAATGCTGGAAGTGATCAACAGCACAGTAAAATGAAGACTCGTTCAATTTCAAAATCCGGATTGCAACCGTTCACGTTTAAAGTTTTAATTTCAAAGTGCACGCTCCCTGCATCAAGCTATAAACGTACAATACCAACAATAAGAAGCTAAAGCCTACCTCATGAATAATATCCATCATTTGTGAAATGAAAAACATGCAGAAACTGGTTATAAAACTCAATTTCTTTCCTCCTTAAAATAAAAACATTTTACTTTTTGTACAATTTCACATTAAAGTTTCTAGCCCTTCAGCACAAGAGAGTACACGAACACTAGAATAAGCCAAGCACAGAAGGACTCTTATGAAAAGAGGGTTTTATGGTTTTGGCTACTAATGCCACATTGGTAGTTGCATCTCAGAATAAACACGCTACCTGGCAAGCAATTCTAATCAAGAAATTCACGACTGTATCTGTATGCTGCTTGTCAATCGGCTTGGAAAGAAGGGCATCAGCTCCTGGCAAGGACTGGCTACGTCCAAATACCTGCACGTATACAAAACACAAAAACCATAAGCACCACCGAAGAAGGATAACAACAAGCAGAACCGATTTAAAATATTTTCTAAAAGTATAACCTTCAATTCAGTGAGTTTTTTCCACATAACTTGAAACAATTACACTAAATTGCTTAGTCAGTGCAGGTTATAATTTCAGAGTCTCTGATTTTTTCTTACAGCACTTATTGCTCCTGTAGCTGTCCTGAATCGTTTTACTTCTTGGCCAGAATCCACAGACAATCCTCTTTTAACAGCAGACGAGGCAGAACTTGCTCCTTCCCCACTTGCACTTGAATCCATATCTGAATCTGGCTGAAATACCAGCAACGTGCATGTTAAAAAAGCATTTAACTGTATAACAGTTCAATCTTTACCAGTTTATTTAGACTTCCTACCTGCTGGTCTTTAATTCTTTGCAATTCCCATTTAATAACTACTTCAGCAAGATCCACCGCTAATTTTCTTTGTTCTATTGTAACGCTGGGAGTGAAGCCCAGTCTCTGCATGGCACTAACCATATGCTGAACCAAGTGATGTCTCACTGGATAATAAACCTGAAAAGATGGTTTCACAGTCATGTTAGCCATTAACCAATAAAATTCCACACAAAAACTACAGAGAGAAAATAAAGCAAAATGGTAAAATAGTCTTTAATCCTAAAGTCTGCTACATCTGTACCGTGTTCAAATTTTGCAATCTGGAAAAGTAACTGCTGCTTTGAAAATAAAATTTTGGCTACAATTTTCAGTAGTGACTACTGATTTCATGCACCCAAATTAAGACCTGCTTTTGAAGATACATGATTTTTCTCAAGGACCAATCATTCCAATTTTTTGCTGATCCTTTTCGAGAGCTACGACTCACATTTGAACACACTCAGATATTTTTCAAAAAGCATTCAGGCATCAATTCCTGAAAAGTGACTTAAATGCATATTAGCTAGCTGTCACATTGGATCATATTTTAATAGGTGTTTTCAAAAATGCTCCTATATTGACATTCGGCAGCATTCCCCTATTTGTTTAATGTTTCCCAGCGTACATTAGCTGAAGATAAAAGTTACCTAGTTAACCCCGCAGAATACATGAAGTCAAACAAACAAGGATTACTGGAGGATGGAAAAGAATATAGTTCTGCACTTTTTTTAAACAACTCTTAAAGAATCTTCACAGCTCTGTTAAAGACCACTGCTAACGCACATGCAATGAATCAATCTTAGAGACTTTCACCTAACACTTTTGAGTTCTAACTTCAATCATGATAAAGCTTAATAAGTGGTTTGCTATTTAATTTTAATAGTTCTTGTCAGTTTTCAATAAATATCTTTGTAGGCAGATGATGCCTTTTGAAGGTAAGCCATATTAATCAGATTACGTTATTTTCTAATCAAACTGCAGTTTCCCTCGTTGATATCCGAGATACAGCGACTACCAGCATAACTGGTACAAGTACCTTGAAATGTTGTACTATCAAATGCAAAATATGTACTAGCTGGGGCACCGTATGACCCTCTTCCACAATGATTTTTCGTGTCCAGTGAGTCAGCATCTGATGTCCATCCTCCATTCGAGCAGGCACAGCTGGAGTCAGAATAGCCATCGCTTGCCTGACAATAGCTCGGGCTTCCATCGCGTGAGCTTTTAGAAGACTGTGAAAAACCTAAACAGTGAGGTTTTTGATCAACATTAATATTATACAGATTTACAAAAATGAAGCATTTATAAAGGAAGAGAAACTACAACACAGGTTTTCTAAACATCACGATTTTTTTCTTGAGGCCCATAATTTGGTAAATATATGATGATACTTCATCATCAGGAGTATAGAGTGAGTACTTGTGTCTCCCTTTACTTTCCCTTTTTCCTCCTCCCTCTCCACTGTCCAATCTGAAGTTCTCCTTCGGTCCCCACATTCTGTCTCAAATGAAATGTCTGTCTCTTAAATGAAGAAACATTACCAATTTTGTTAATTCAACCAAAAGGCCTTTTCATTGTCCCATTTACCCTCTCTGTTTTCACTTATCTTCAAACTTCTTTCTATATTCTCCCTTCCCAAATAAATTTGTATTAATATTTGGGTTGCTCCTTCTGTATTTGTTTGTTGCATAAGAATTTAACTGTTACTCGTGTACTAATTATCCAAAACTACTGTGCTCCCCCTACTCTGAATTTTAAAATAAAAGAAAGCACACTACAGAACGTATCAACATCCCTTAAATGTAAGAATACCAGCCCAGAGTCAGTACCTGCAGAACTATCTTCTTATGTATAGCAAATTTTGCAATGATGTGTGCCAAAAGCAAATGTCCACTGTATTTGCATGCTGGGTCCACACAGGCCTTGGACAGCAGGCAAGGCCAAGCAAATGTCATTAGGCGTCGCAGTTTGCTGTTCCGGTTTTTGTTATTGTCATGAATGTGATGTGGAGCGTGCTCAACCAGAAGTGTGGCAAACTGCAAGAGATATATCCTGAGAGAATCCAACATATCAGCCTGTTTTTCCGGATCAAGTACCTAGTTCCACAGATGATCAAAGAGGAGAGGAGGAAGGTGAGAAAAAACAAAACAAAACACCTAGGATTTTTGCTTTTGGAGTGTTTTTTAAAAGACTAATAACTATAACCACTTTTTTGATTTAGTTTAATACCCACAGAACAACCTCCTGAGGTGAGAACTTTTAAATAATGAATGCACCTAGGAAATTCCAAAGTACTGACCTATAAAAAAATAAAAAACAACAAACCCCAATCCTCATCTTCAATAACATCTATTTTGCAACTGCTAACTGGTTCAAGGAAACCGCCGTGAGTTACAAAGATACTGATGTTCAGTCATGGAAAGCTTTGCTTATGAAAAACACTGGGATTACAGCCATGTAAGGCCCACTTCTAAAGAGGACATTCAATGCCTAAAGATACCATAAACCGAAAACTGTAGTCCCGTCCTACCCATGGCTGATGGATCTCACAGGGGTTCGAAGTTAAGATGTGATTTGATATAGCTGATCATAGCATTTAGAAATAGCACAGCTAATTCAAATCAGGACTGAAAAGCCAAATGAGAGGAACAACTTTTTGTTTTAATTTTCAAACACTTTAATGCAAACAAGGATTATCACCTTTGTAATAAAAACGCTAGTGATGCTTTCTGGATTATCTCCTTCTGGGTTTGGGGGTCCCAACAGCTGTTCACCTTCTCCCTTTTCAAAACTGTACAAGAATGCAGGATTCAGGATATGTTGCAGCACCTACAGAATATAAACAAAAAACGGTTATACTCAGCTATCGGATTCTTATAATGGCAGTCAACATTCAAGTGATTTCATATGCAAACCTGCATGTTAGACACACTCACTGCGTTGCAAAAGGAAGCTATAAATAAAACCTTAAGAAACAGATACATACAGGTTTTTTTCCCTGCTTTCCCCCTTCCAAGGGCAAAGATTCTTAGAAAGTGTAAACTAAAGTAGTCAGCATTGAAAGCAAGATGAATTGCTGTCTCTGTTTATTATTGCTCTTCTTCAGGTATGATATTTTCACCTAAATGGCTCTGCCAATTATCAAACTCGTTGACATTTAAGTAAGAGAGTTTTGTTGCCCTAGTTCCCAAGAAGAAAATTAAACCTAAATACCACGCTACTTTGATTTAATTGCTTTAGTTACCTTGGCTTTGAGCTCATCTCCAAAGTTTGGGTCATTGAAGTCTACAAACCGGAAGAACAAAGCCCGTTTTTGGGGAATACTGTAGTTTTTGGGGATGTCTTCTTCCATGTATTCCTTTAAGAAAGTCATATTGCAGAGAAATCGACCCGTAAAAGCCCGAAGCAACTGGAAGAGCAACTCTATATCACCATAATTCCTTCTGTAAAAACACATAGAATAAAAAGGTTCTGTGAAAAAATACCCGCTCAAACTACTACGCTGATGACTTGGGGAAGAAACTAATCTCGGTTTTAGATGAGCAGAGAGCCAAGAGCAGGCAGTACCAGAGGCATGGTTTGAGCTACTGGCAGTATTACGAAACAGATTAAACTTTCTCTTCAATAACTGCAAACCATTTTTAGTACCCCGTATGCTTTTACAGTATTTTCAAAATTTTAAAATAGGTACGCAAGCTATAGGAAATAAATGTTTTTACGTACTTGCAGTAATTCAGTAAGCAATATGCTAATAGCTTAGGTTCTTTCCAATTTGTCGCTGCCATATTCTCTTTCCGATGTCTCTCCTGAAAGGCTTCACTCACCCACACGCGTTTCAGCTGATTCACCAAGGAATGTTGATTTGCTAACCAACATTCATCATTCTTAACAATAATACTTATGATCTGCCAAAGCAAAACAAGACAAATGCAGTCAACAGGCAACAGATCTCTCAGCAGAAAAAATTATACAAAAGCACTTTTTTAAGGTCAATTAACGGTTCTAAAATATTTTTTAGAATTCAAATAAAAACTAGTTTAGATCAATTTTTAAAGGAAATTCCTTTTTTTTTAAAAAAAAAAAGTTTCTGTTGCCATGTTTTCCTCTTGTATCTTGCCAGATTAAAAAAATAGTATAGTTCATCTGAGGCTCTTTTCCCTTCCTAGAGTGACGCCGGCTACAAACACTTTACATTTTCACAGGTGTTTTTCTATGAGCTATAATACATACACACACTTGAAAGCCTGTACGCAACAGCTATGTAGTCTACAGAGGGTTTAACTATCTAGTGAAGAGACAAACAAGAATAAATGAATACCTTGATAGCCTGAAACTGAAGGTCGAGACGCATTGTGGTAGTGCTTGGAGAACCAGGTCTAACAGCTGCCTGGGTACCGACAGGTAACAGTAGAGTGATAAATCGGTTAGGATTAGCTGCCAGTACATCTCGTAGAGGTTTGGCATCTTTATGTTTTAAGAAACTCTGAAGAAGGGAAAGAAATAATTTTAATAACAACCTTTAAAAGCAAAATTACCAGAAGTCTCTATCGTCCTGTAACTCTTCTATTCCTCGCTGCAGTTGCAGAGATTGTATTTCATACACGTAAACATAACCCCTACAACTGCAGTAATAATCCTACATGATCTGGAAAGGTATAAAATGAACATCTCAGGACAAACAAATACAAAACGGAGAGTAGGCACCCTACAGCCAGAGTAAGGCCATAAGTAAGGGCTGCAAGATCATACAGGGAAAAAAAGATGGAGAACGTGAAAAACTTTCCACTCATCAGATCCGTGAAGATGAGGGATTTTTCCTGCTCCCCTCCCCACACAACTTACCATAAACATTCTGCTCCACTGGGGATCATTTAAAGTGGCTTCCATCATGAACAGCTCCACAGTCTGGGATGGATGACGTGTCAAAAATTTTATCAGTGGTTCCCTGAACGGACTGCCAGCCTGAAAGATTCATAAAGCTTAAATTAAAAATGCAGAGTGTTTTCTACTCACTTACTAGCACTCAGAAAAATACATTCGATTTGGCATTTATGCAGACAGAAAACGTTCAGAACTTCTATGACGAGAATTTATTAACAATTTCAAAACTTCACTTCTAATAGTCTAAGACACCTCCTAAAAGGCTTGAAGTGCATTTATTTATTATATCAGATGTTCCCACACCATGTTTAAAATAGTATAATTATTACATATTAATGTTTAAAATGACAATAAAGTAAAAATATCAGTAATGTTAACTTCCACTTTTACCTCAATTAACATTGCTCGTTCTGTTTTCATGACAACTTCCAGCAGAGGTTTAACCAAAGTCTGAGGGGCAGCTGGGATCAGATGGAATAAATTTATAATTGCTGAACAAATCTTCATTTCCTACAGGCAAAAAGAAACACGATTAAATGAATATTACAAGCTAAGTATATAAAACCAGTATCAAACATCCTACTTTTTTTTTCCCCTCTCTACATTAGCATAGCCAGCAACCAAATGCAAAGAGTTAACATATACGCAGCATCTACTTACCATGATGTATGGAGAAAATTGCTCTTGTGGAAGTCTGCCCTCCCCCCTTGATACATCACGGTTTCATTTTATTTTCTTTGTCGCTATAGTGGTGTTGTACAGGTAAGAGCTCAACACTGGGTCATGGTAATGGCGATGGGGCAGTGACAGAGCGCTCACTGCACTACACCAAGTGGCTCATGCACCAAAAAGCCAGACCTTCCTTCCTCAACAGTTTCTCACATGCACCCCACAGCCCCAGACCAGGCACGAAGAAAACGACAGCTTTCGCACAGCACTGTTCAGTAGATCTTGCAAACGGCTGGTTACTCCAAAGAAAAGTCAGCTCTCTTCTCCCACTAGATATTAAATTCTTCCTAAAGTCCAAAATAACCGTGTGTTTTTCTTTCAGCGCGTAATTTAAATGGGGACTATATTTCAGTTAACCAGGGGGTGGATCTTCTTCATTAAGAAAAGGGAAAGGAAAAAACAAAACAGAACACCCACCCTCATCATCCCCCTAAACCCAGTCTCTAGTATGCGGTGTACAAGAGAACGTTATCCAGTGCATTGCATTTCCTCAACTGAACTGAAACACAGAGTATTAGGCCCACTCCTTTAACGTGATCTGCCTGGACAAACCCCCACAAGGCTACTCTCCAGGACTGAGTTCAGGACTGAGAACACGTACAAAGTCTTTTGAAAGCACTTACGCCTTCACAGAAACTAAAAATCCTGCTCTTCCTAGTACGAACATGCTTAACATCCTGAACAGCAATGTTATAAAACAACTCTGCCACAGACAAACAGAAGACAATTCACAGCACTGCACTCAAGGGCACAATGCACTCTGCCCAAAACACAACATTAAAACTAACAAATCACAGTTTTTTAAAAAAGAAAAAAAATAAAAACAAACAAACAAAAAAAACCACAACAACAAAGAACTTCCTGGTGCCTCCACTGAGTTTCTCACCTCTACCCCTTCCATGGCAGGCTGAACCAAAACAGAAGTCACAGCATGAAAAGAAAAAGCCCACAAAAATATCAAATAAATTCACAAATCAGTATATACTGTTCTTCAGGTTGCAGTCAGAAACTGACTTCAGTAGCGTTATTTTCTCATCTCAAACTGAGAGAATGGAGACAATGAGTATCTCCCATGCTCTGAATTGCTCTCCTAAGAATTAGGATGAGAAGCATCCTTTTCTACTTGTACATTGTTGAGACATAGCTTCTCAAATATTTGTACTGAATAAAAAGATATTACAGATGATTAAGTCAGGGGAAACAATATTTTAGCATCTTCAAAGACAAATTTGTCCAGCATCAATTATGAAACCACTTTCAATACTTGAACTACGAAGCTATAAAGTCCTTCTAATAGCCTGGAATGCAGAATTCCCACCGTGGTGCCACTGTTCGCAAGAGGGACAGTCGGAGGCAACCATCTATTCAAAACTTGTTTTTTCAGTTACCAGACATGACCTAAAAAACCATGCCTTTCCTTGGGGAGGCAGGGAAGAGAGGAAGAGGGGATTTAAATCAAAGATTTTGCTCATTGGGCCAATGAATAAGATCTTAATCGCTACTTAATGTGTTACGTTTTAATTTGTTCATTTATCTGAACAGCCAAGTCACAGTTCAGGAACACAGTAGGACTGCCATCAAATTATTTAGGTGAACAAAGAGCTTAGTTATTCTGGCATCCATCTGGATCTTTACAAAAGCTGTTAATTGTTATGCAGCATTTATAACTGAGATGTCTGAGGTTTGTCTAGAATCATCATTCACCTACGAAAACTCATTCCATAGACTGTTGGACTGTTTCATCACGAAGCCTTGCTGACTAGCCACCCCCTGCACTATGCTGCAGAACTGCACCACAGCACCAGCGTCACCATCAAATGGCACCTTCATCAAGTGCTGCTGGAAAAAAACGAAACCTCTTTAGGTCAAAAAAAGTTACGGTAACAGTGCTCTGTACCGTTTCAGCTGGGAAACATACGGCTTTCCTGACCAATTCCATTGTCCGCTGCGTGTTTACCTCTCCTGGATCTAGCCACTCACTCACTCTGAACAATACAACCTGCTCCAATAACACTCCCCGACACTGCTTTTAAGTGAAGATGTCAGATTTTGGAATCTCACTATGGCCAAGAAGAAATCGGAGTGAGTGAAAGGCCAGCTACGGTAACTGACCGCCAGTTTCACCATCCTCATTTTTCCACATTTAGCAGATAGCTACAGCAACAGCGCACTGTACGTACGGCTGTATGATCACAGACTGCCACAGCGACTGGCTGAGACCACGCTGCCGGTGCCCTCCTGCAGCTCCCTAGGCTTTTACTTTTAAGGAAACTTGAGAGCAATAACTGGGGGGAAAATAGGAGTATTTCAATCGGCTTTGCAGTCACACAATTCTATCCGAAAATGCTTCAACAGACTTCTCTCCTCCCTCAAGATGTGACCTTCTCAAGTGTCTGATGTACACCTCCCCCTCAACATACATAGGTTTTAAACCAACGCTAAAAAAAAAATTTACAGGTTAAGGAGACTAAACACACGACTACATAGAAAACAGCAACAGAAAACATTAAAAGCAGGAAAATTCGCAATTAAATGTGATTTAGGGACAACTAAAAACTTTTTTAGAGGTGCCACATTGTGGTTTGAAAGACTATTACTATAAAAAGGGCTGCAAGATTATCTGTAGTCATCAAGTTTAAGGAAAAGTGAATCCCAAAAGAAGAGTATGAAGGCCTCAGAAGTAGTCTGACCTGAATAAAATTATTTAATAAAAGTATTAAACTGAAAAATGCAGGTTTTCAGTTTAAACATAGGAAACAAGTTCTACTCCATTAGAGAACATCTAGGTCAAATACAAAGCAATGACTAAATTCAGATTTAAAAGCTCTCTTTGCAATGACAGGCAGGAATAATGAAAAGCCATTAAGCCATTTTCATGTTTTGAGAGAAATAAAAAGCCAATCTAATTTCAATCTACTTCGAAAAACAACAACAACAAAAATAAAATCCCCTCCCAATTTTTTCCTAGTTGCAATAATAAATCTCAACACTTAATATAAGTTATTAATAAAATCTCAATAGAATTATGGGACTTCTGGTAATCTAAATGAAACAACACTGAAGCAGGAATTCCCTTCCGTGCTGTATTGCTAAGAGCACACAGTGTTGTCATTACGCTGTGTAATTTCCATTTATAAGAAAACTGATCAGCTTCCCATAGTTCAACATTGAGGCCATTAGTTTGGATGGGAGTGAGATTTTAATGTGATCTCAACTGGCAAATATTGAACTTGCTTTTCATAAATTATATTTAAAATTAACTAGGATTATATTATTATTCAGTAGACTTTTCAAAAAACTGTTACGAACATCAAACATATTAGTGAAAAAAGAGGGATTATACTGCTGAGCCCATTCCAATGAAGAACAGAATTCTAAGCAGAAATTCCTGAAGAAAAAAAAAAATCCATAAGCTGTTCCCACACCAACCTATATAGAATAGGCTCTAAAGTAACCGTTGTCAGCAGATAAGAAGCTCCTCTTACTAAGATTTCTAAGAAATATTCAATATACATGTAAGTTCATTAGCTTGTAACAAAATCAGTGTGTAATCAGTTATGGCAACATTTACAACTGAATGAGTTTGGTAATTCCAAAACATTAATACTATTTATTTCTTGTCTTCCCACATAAAAGCATTCATTAACTTACATTTCCATCACTCCGTTGTCCACCTTTGTGTGTAATAACTACAACTTCCATCCATTTACGCAGGTGTTGCTATAAAGAGAGGGTAATTAGTACTATTCTTATAATTATACTGTTCCATTTTAGCAAGTGACAGCATACGCTACAAGAAAAGAAGTGGTAGAGGCAGAAATTATTGTTTGAAGGAAACAAAAGGAAAAACGACCAGTTCTTTTCATTCCCTCAGACTGAAGAGTTTACTGTCGCTAAAAGTCCTCTCCGTATTCAAGAAAGCAGGGGTTATAAGAGTACGTACATGAAAAGGCACAAAAATCTGAAGTCCGAGTGGCTTACATTTTTTAATTATTTGCTTGATATGTATGCCTTTAAATATTTAGATATTTTAGATATCCATGGCAAAAGTATAAAGAGTTGACACACACAGTTTAAAAACTGCAAATAAGAAGGGCAATACCTTCCACCATTTTATAAATCAAGAAAACCACCAAAACAGACTGAGCCCACTAGGAAGTAAAACACTTTTCAATGGTTTCCTTAGTATATTACGCTGCTGGCACCTTGCTTAAAGATAAATTTGTCCAAGCAGACCTTAGCACAGCTAGGTATGTCTTCACTGGAGAAGAACATCTCTCAACTTTCTGGTTTAGGAGCTCTTCAGAAATTAACTCAAAACATTTAAAGATTTTTTTTCCCTATTAATTTTGAAACAAAAATCTTTTACTTCCAATATATTCACTGAGTCACTACTGAACTGTTCTTTGACTTTTCAACAATGCAAATATTAGGTACAAGAAAACGGCTTCTTGAAGAGCGAAAGAAAACGTGAATGGGCTTACCATCATCTGATCACAGAATTTATCATTAAAAGAGTTTGGAAAAAGTCTAGTGACAGATGTCAGACGATTCACAACGTTCAGTGTCAGACTTCGATAGTCTCCCAACATCATAAGAAGTGGTCTCATGTGTGTATGAATTTGATCAACTTCTATGGTAGCTCCCTCCAAGAACTGCAAGAGAGCACAGGACTAAGATACAGAGGGAGAGGGGAACAACTTATGTGCAAGCATCTTTCTTAAAATAAATTCTGCTCACTGGATTTTTCTTCTTTTATTTTTTACTTTCAGAATGTAATAGCTTAAACAGTATTTATTGCTGGAAATATATATAGTGACAAGATGGATTTGGGAAGTACTTAAGTATTTCTGACACGCAGTAGGAGATTCCATAAAATAGTCAAGTAGGAGATCTTAATTACAGACGGATTGAAAAACTGCCACATCTATAAATTAAATATATAGCTATGGACAAACTACTTAGACGCCGCTTTATCAAGAACTGCCTATGGATGTGGCCGAAGGCAATAGAGCAAATTTCTGTCTTGGAACCTGCATGCACCCTGAGTAACATAAAAGGTCAGGAGAACCTGGCTGCAAGCGGCCAGAGAGTATTTTCTGCCATAACCAAACATCCCGTGGGCATAGTTTTATAGCAGGAAAAAATGATCAGGAAATCCTATACCAAATGCACAGGCCAGAACAACCCTTACCTCTCAACCCAACTGTACTGTCAGCCAGCCATAAATAATAAGTACATTCCCTTTCATGGCCAGCGTGACAAGGAAAGACGTCTGACCTCTAACCAGTCAATGGCCTCAACAAATGTAAACCACCAGTATCACTCCAGTTACATTCCCTCGCACATGCCAGCCAATCTACAAATCATTACAAAGAGGCCGTAACTATTTTTATTATCATTTTCTGTATTTAGGAGAACGGTATTAAAATCTTGCTGAATCAGAATAAGGCATATCTACTGGGCAACAAATCCGGATGAGAGAATACCCTTTTCCCTGTCCTTCCAGCTCTTTTACACTATAACCTCACATCCACAGAACAGACAGTGTAGCGTAGCCCCGTGTATGTCCGATACTAATCCTGACCTTAAACTGTACAGCCACAGTCCTGTTCCTTAAGGTAACTGCCATAGTGTGATGCAGAGCCGATCAACTGTCTTTATCTCAACCCACAAGTTCCTTTTCCTTTCCCTTCCCCTCCTTTCCTCCCCCTTTTCTCCCTGCCCTTCCAGCGGAAGGGGGAGAACTGCGCGAGCAGATAGTGGTCCTAGCTGCCGGCTGGGGTTAAACCACGACAGGTCTCTACCACTTCTTTTGGGAACAAAGAAGAAACACCAGAAAAGCTTTTACAATAAAGCCAGGCATGCGCATTTGCGAAACTGCTGGGAAGGACTGACACTGTTTATTTAGAAAAGAAGACAGAGTTACAAAGACCAGACAAACAGAAAGACCCAAAGACAGAAAGACTGAAAGGCTTACCATGGTCCTTGTCCAAGAGCTTATAATGCTTAATTTCAACCAGCAGAAAATTTTTATTTAAGTTCAAACTCCCAAAAAACCACATCTGACAGAAACTTAATTATATTGGTGTCACTAAGGAAAACATAGCAGAGCAGTCATAATTTCCTGTAGAGAACTTTCCCAAGAAGCTTTGTAACAAGGAAGTAAAGCAGAGAGAACAAAGGCCTCAAACCCAACATTGTTTCAATACACTAACCTTTCTCATGCACGCTTCTCCTGCCTCCTGCAGTTCATTATTTGTTGAATTAAGTGCCTTGAAAAGTGCAGCAATGATTTTCTCTCTCGACTGAGGCAAGTAATTGCAGGCAGCTAGAGCATCTGCAAATATCAAAGTAAATTTGTTCTCTTTGTTAACTCAATTTTAAAAGAGATGGAAAAAAAACCCTAATTCTACATTTCGTCTCTTCAAGTTTCTTTTATTTCATCTTAAATTACAGACAGCTAAAGCATAGCACGCTTTGCCAAAAGCAACAGGCATCATAAAATAGTAAAAGAATGGAAGTTCTATTAAAAGTCTTCTAAAGTTTTCCTAATGCTATATAACGTAATTAGTCTAAAAATATTTTGGGTTCATTTCAGAAACTAAATCCTAGTCATTAAGAAAGCAGCAATACTTTCCCATTACTCTCCATTAAACTGTGACCTCTAGAGAGCAGTCATCAGTCTTCAAGCGCCCAAGTTTTCTGCTGAGCTTGGGAAGAAGACTGCCCGTTGCTCCCAAGGACACTTACCTACGTCAAATTTTGTTTAGGAAGTTTTACTTACTTAAGGCTGCGATCCGAAGAGGTACAAGTGATGGAAGACTTTTGTAACAAGGTAGTTTCATTAAGGCAACATCTTCAGCCTCACACAAATTCAGTAACTGGGGAAAAAATAGACAATCATTTTAGCATAGCATTGTGAATCACATTTGAAAGGGTATTATCAGCGTCTTGTTTCCTCAAAGAGCCAAGCTTATTCAAACACACCTAATCAACCCCCAAATTTCACCAACAGGCAAAAATTCTACTCTTCTTTGGACAAGACAGCTAGGAAACCAAGGGACTACACAGTTTCTCTAAGTTAAATCTACACACTAGTTTTATATCTGATTTTACTCAAACTGTTAGGGACTCAAAAACCTTAACAAACTACATCTATGTTTTGGTGGTACAACAATTTATTTAACAGATATACTGTGCATAAAATAAGACCTAAATACGAAAGTTAGCACTACTAGACTAGGAGGATAGCACCAAAGTTCATTTAATATATTTCACGCACATTAGAATATTCTGCTATTATATAGTAAGTAAAGGCAAACCTCAGCTCATGTTTCAAAAGATAAATTCTTACATTTTGGTGAAAGTTTAAAATGCACAGGGAAAATACGTATTCTTAACAACGAAAGTTCTAACACTACCACTACTTGAGCATCTCCATTCAAACATAAGAACATAAAAGGAAAGTACCTCTGTGTAGAAAACCTTGTGTTCCACAACGTTGAGATCCATTGTAAACAACCGGGGCTGCAGGGTTGTGCAAAATGTATTTCCCTCCATCAGACCAATCTGGGCATTTGCAGGCTGATGCCTAAGTAAATGCTTTTTAGGAGGAACCATGTCTTGGAGAACCTACACAATGTAATTTAGATCACTGAATTAGCAGCCTGTTCGAAGGACCCCACAGACCTAGCCACCAAGACAACATCACTAGTCATGGCTCCATTTGCCATCGTGGCTCCAGATGTACCTCTTTAGAAATCACTAAACAAGAAGAAAAGTATTTCTCTGAACTAATTTAATTCAGAGTCAGTTAGAGAAACAACTCAGTACCTGTAATTATTACATATTCTCTGTGAACAGTTCTATGATATTTAATAACTTTGCATAACGTTACCAACAGCAAAGTAAGTCACAGTCTTCAGCATTTCAAATGTTCAAGTCAGGAAACAAGAATATTTTAAGCTCCTAAAACATCAGAAAAACAAAAACGTACGTGCAAGTTTTTCCCATTACATCAACTTCCCACTCTCTCCCATAAACACCTTTAGCAAAATAAAGTATCAGTTAGGGGGCTTCTGTGTACGCTCCCAAACTACAATAACAACATCTATAATTTCATACGTTGTAGTGGCCCTTAGGGCTTATGTATGTTCACTTGTCTTCCAAGAGAATGAACGCTATTAGCTTTAAGGAGTATCTACCAAAAAGTAATTTAACCAGCTTTGATCTTTATAGTCTCTTTCTGGATAGGAAAAGGCATAGCAATATGCCTCATATTTAGAGAATAACACAAAACTGACGCTCAAAATGCAGCATCTACCTGGCCTAGCATATGTCTCATTGATGGTAGGACGAGCAGTCCATAAATTCAGGAAGTAAATCAACCTGAAGACACTATAAATACTGGCTAAGTAGGCAGGCAGAGCTTGTATGACTCTCTACAGTACTGCAGCTACATGTACTTTACAACAACGAAACCCAGCAAATGACAAACGTGCTATCAAAGCGCTAAGAACTTAATTCACTAATGTGAGAAAATGCACGCAGAAAAGCGTTTTGTAAATCCACACTGGTAAACAACTTTAAACTCACTTTCAGTAAGTATTTCTGCTTACCTCTTTATGTGGCTCCATAATCACTGTGACACTTTTTCCAGTGACCTGTGCAAGAACCTGCAACGAATGCATGGCCTGCTTTCTCACAGTAGAGTTTGGAGAGGTTACTTCTCGAACGAGGTCATGTGTTACATGATGGAAAGACTTTTCCTGTGCTGCTAGGATCTCTTCTGTTTTTTCTTCATCTTTCAAAGGAGTTGCACATCTAATCAAAAGCTGTTCTAATGTGGTCTTTGCCATAGCAACCGCTCCATTGGAAACCTAAGGTATCATAGATATTATTTATTAAATAAGTACAGAACAAAGACCACAAGTCTACACACTACTGATCAACGACCTTAGCAATCTGATGAATCCTCTTTGAACAGAACACATATTCAACTAATCTTCCCACCAATCACTCCAAAACTGGAACGCAACACAATTTTATAAAGGAACTCAAGCACTGGAACCCTTAGCCATGTTGTCACCATACGATTCACAACTGAGAAAAGGTCAGGCAGCCAATTCTCCAGGTATCTATAACTACCTGCAGCTTTTTGGTAAGATGAACACCTTTCAAACTAAACACAGAAAAAAGAAAAAAAACCAACTGTTTTTCATGCAAGTGACAGTGAATCTAGTGTTCTTCCACCAATGTGAATGCAACCTGTACGTTTCTACCCTGAAAGAATCAAGTGTCATTCCAACAACTTTGGCTGTTATGTGGAAAAAACAGACCTCGTTCCTAATTTCAGGTCTTGGTTTAAGTTAAAATGACTAAAATTCACTCATAACTATCGCAGACACAATACATTCTGAAGTTAACTAAAATCAAGATTAGGAAGAGTTCAATCTGTGTAAATTTAAGAACGAAAGTGTTTCCCCGTATTATTTGATACAACTCATTCATTAAATACCTCTCCAGTTAGATCCATCATAACAAAGAGAAGGGCCTTCAGGAAAGTCTGCTGGTTCTGGAGGACCCAAATTAGTGGCAGTCGTTCCATAAGAAATTTAATTGACACAACACCTCCTAGTTTAGCATACCAAGCTTGTTCATAGCAGCAAGCACATAAACGTTCCACAATGTACGAAAACAAGGGAAGCTGACAGGCCTGGAAACAAAGAAATGTATCAGTTTGCTTTTTCGGCTTACTGGTAGCCTCCAAAATTTTAGAAGAAAAATTGCATTGGCTGAAACTAGATCATTTAAATACACTAAAAATATATATATATATATTACCCTTTCCTTTGAACCCAAGATAATGCTTGCAACATCAAATATCACTGCTAGAGCCACCTCTCCTATTTTGCAGAGCTCCTTCTCCTCATAGGCCATGCAGATTGCGATGGCATCAATAAGCACCAAGGGATCCATGCCTTTTGACCCGTTTTCTTCACTATGAAACATGGCTGTGCTCGGCTGGCTGCCAACCTGATAGCACTGCAGCAAAAAAGGACCTGCATTTTGTATTGGGGAAGAAGAGAGGAAAAAAAAGATAAAACAATGGATATTTCAATATGAATAGTCTTTCAATTAGATTTTACTACTCCTCTGACTAGCTGATGGCAAAACCAGTAAGCACCATGTCTATTTGCATATAAATGGATTGTAAGGCATTCTTCACTCTTAGAAGAAAAAAAGATTACATCTACTTGAATATTTTCTTCCATGCTCTAGACTGTGCCCTGCAAGAAGATTTAATTAAAATGAAGAATCATAAAAATACAAGTTACATTAATGTGACAATGAAGAGGGATATGCTTCTAGCATGTCTTTTCCCCAATTACTTGTCTTACAGTCCAACTCCAAACAAAAAGTTTTCTTCATCAATGCAAGACACTGTAGTGCTCTAACGTTTACTTAGTTCCTCTGATGGTCCTTCAAAACCACAAGTAGAAACAACCCAGTTAAAGACCATCCACAAAAATAACTGTGTATATCGAGTTACACAAATGCTCTGGAAATATAAACTGTTCCAAGCTGTAATTATTTCATTGGCTGTAGCATTTAAAAAGTATTATTAGGTGATTCATTGTTTTTTAAAACTTGCTTAGTAATTTTTTACTGCTCAGAAGAATTAAAACATAATTCAGCCATCAAACAAACCCCAACATATCTACGCAGAAGCAACTGCAATATCATGACTTTCTTAAAACAAATTACTGTTAGAAAAAGTATAAACTTCTGCACCCCTCTCACGACAGTCCACGCGATCTCTACTCCACGTTCCTTACCACATTGCTGAGCCACTGCCACCATTGTGTAATGGCGGATTAAGCTGGCGACAAAAGGCAGAGCACTGGGCCTCAGATCTTTGATGACTGCTGACATGAATGCCCCTGTCAACGCCTGTTCAAAGGTTTTACGAGCTGGAGTATCCTGAGCTTTGTATCGATGTGAAATAATCACACTGGGTATGGACTTCTCAGTAAAGCTGAAAGACAAAATTAAGTTTGTTATAATCCTAAACCGCAGTACTGGCAGCTCAATCACGAGCATCATCAAGTACTTAATTTAAGTTTGCTCTCAATATCTAACTCCTTCTCCACCTCCCATTTTCCCCTCATTTTGATAGAGCTAGACCAGTTCACTCAGTCCGTATTAATTTTGTCAACCACTGAGCTCAAACATGATGGATAGCTCAATTTCATCAGCAACATTTAAAGCCAGTGGTTCAGAAGAAGCCACGTATACTACAAATAACAGGTATACAGGCATCGCACTGCAACTCAATTACAGAATGTCATTTTCAATATTTTGACATTTTTCCCTTTTTTAAAATGACATTTGATTTTAATCTTGAAAGATTGAAACATTATTTATCAAATCACCACCCAACACAACCTATTCATTGCAAAGCTATATTTATGTCAAGTCTAACAAGTCCAAATTATAAAAGCTACTATACTCTTTAGCTACATTTACTACACTGCAAGAGTCAAAGTCACCATATGCTTTGTGGGCAAAGATGTCAAAGTTGTCTAAAAGCAATAAACTCATTAAGTATCAATGACTAAAATTGTAAAAGATGTAAAAAAAAATCAATAAAAAGCCCACACACAAATATAGGTTACGTGTGTCACTATGCTATAGTTTGGTCACTAAATGAAACTGAATTTTGTATCTCTCTCACTTTAGTAAAACGTTAGATGTAAATACAAACCATCACAATCTAAGTTAATCTTTAGAACACAATTAAGCACCAGAATGTTCCAACTATTTAAATATATTAAACCAAGATTAATTTTAAAAATATCTGATCATATCTAACAGATTATACATTGGACTGTGATTAGGAGAAGAAAATTAAAGTATGAAACATTAACAAATGTCATTGGCATTAAATAACACGCTGACAAAATTCCTCTTACTGGAAAGTCCCGCTTCGATTTAAAAGGAAGCAGGATAAACCAGCAGGTAAAAATCCCCTGAAGAACACATTGGCTAGACTAACCACTGCCTCTAATTTACGTTACTCTAAAGACACTATAAATTTTACATACACATTTACGTTTAAAGAATTGTCATACTTGGGATGCGCAAGAAGTTGGTATAATGCATGTTTATTATCATCCAGGCTCATCATAGCTACTAAAAAACACTTGATTACTTCCCACGCTTGTCTCCGATAATACGGTTCTGTGTTAGCACTCTTCAAACAGTCCAGAGCAGTCTCAATTGCCTGTAATGGAAACAAGATCGATAGTAGCCAAACACTACTTCTTAATGTTTACAACAAGGTGATTAATCAAGGGAACAGTATCTTTACTACACGTTAAAAGTAACTTTAAAAGAATGTACAGTTTGGACCTAAGTTAAGAACTCCAGAGAATGCCTGAGAAAGCAGACTTCAAACTACTGTGGCATTTGCTGGGCTTTTATGAACGCAAAGTTTCACAGCAGACACATTTATTGCCACGATGAGAAAGCATTTGAAGTCAGGAGTGAGGTACACCTTCATTCTCTCTCCCTCCTCCAGAAAATTTTCCTCACCTTCCCTCCAGCAATAATTGCTTTTCCTAATCTCTATATACTGTCGGTATACAATGCATTTATACACATATATAAATGGTACCAAAAAATGTTCTATCTTACAAATGACTTTGTCATATTTTCCACGCAAATCAAGAGCTACATCATACATGATGAAATGTCCCTGTAAGCAACTTCTGCACACCATTTACTTCATGGAAACAGTACTCTTCTTTTCCTTTGCAAGAAGATTTATTTAATATATTTGAGAATAATTCAAGTAATCCCTTAAGATATGAAAGCAATGAAAAGGGGAGGTACATATATACATATATATAAACACAGCTAGATACTTTCTATCCTTCCCCCAAAAAAGAAAGGAAGACATTAAAAACAAACAAGACAGGCATTAAGTAAAAAAAACACATAAAAATGTTTCAGAGTGCACAAAATAAGGAATTTCAATACCTCATCGATGGTAAATAAAATCTACCTGTCCATGCTTAAAACAGGATTACGCAGAAAAATGCTCTGCTACAAAGAAGTGGGAATTTTCCTTCTTTGAAAGGAAAACCATCTTTTTACTTACTGATTTAACTAGCTGTCATCCCATCGCTGTTTGAATAACCTTACCAGCATCTCAATGGAAAGAATTATGAGTTTTACGCAGACCACAGACTACCAAAGCACTAAAAGAAAACATGGATTTCTCATTTTCAATTTATTCCACTTCTTTTTCCTTTCAATTTGACATTTCCTTTTTATAGGTACAAAGTATTCAGCAGATAACATTGTTCCTTGGTCAACACCAAGAAGCTGAAGATCGTATCATATCATTAGCCAATGTGTTAGATGCATAAATATGTTGCAAAACTTGGTTTGAATTAAACCTAGCGGGACAGGAAAATGCCAGCAATTACAGTATGTATTCAGCTCCTTGGTTTCAGTGGAGAGGGAAATGAGTAAGCTACCTGCATTTTAAGCTTCATTTTCCCAAGCTATTTTGAAGCCTGCTGGCTGTACGGAGCCGCAGCAAGCCAGCTGCCTGTAAAGAAAACGTTTTACTGCATTCAGATCATACCTACTTATGAGAGTGGAATTGAAAAGGTACTCTACAGGCCCAATTAACTCAAAATCCAGCTTCACTCTCAGATCCCAAGACACAGACCCAGGTTAGATTGCTGTAATTAGTCAGAACTAAGCATTTGTGGTACATTGAGATTGTCGGATGAAAGCCAGTACAGGTACAAAGTGGTTTTGCAGCTATAAGAAGTACTGTGCCCAACCTACGGACAACAAACAAAACCAAACCACTGGAGTCATTAGAGTAATCATCACTGAAAGATTTCTACAAGAAGTTTTTGGTACACTTCAAAAGGAAAATAGGGAGGGTTTAGAGTGAATTCCCGCTCCTAATCTAAGCAGTACCCCAGAAGTTAGAAAGGGGAAAAACAGTGCACAGAAAGCATTTACTTGTGCCAGTTTAGCTCCCTGTCCTATCACTTTGTAAAAGCAGAACAGCATGTTTAAATCTATAATTTTGGGGGTGACATATAAAACAGTTTAAGGGGAAAACAAAGAATGAACAGGTTGGCAAGGTTCTGCTAATTTTGCATGTCGAAATGAAGCCGGAAGGTAGTGCAGGTCCACCTGCCTACACGGAGACTCTCAAGTGATCACTACATAGTAAAAAAGCAAAAACGCTCCTTGCAGCGATTTCCAAAAAAACCATTCTGTCCTTTAGCTGCCAAGTCTGGCAATGCAAAAATTACTTGAAGAAAAAAAAAACAAAAAAAAAACAACCCAACCATAAGTGGGTTTCTTCATTACAACATAAATTAATTAGAAATCTCTTCATCTAACTGGAGGGATATAAAAAAAACACAAATATACTTTTAATTATGTAAATCCTATAATTTTAGATATTCATTAACTTATGTTATGAACTGGCAGACATACCACATATTTTATCAAGGTTTTACAAGCAAACAAACTTCAAAAAAATCTGTAATAGAGGAAAATAGAGTAAGATGATTTCTCAGCACAGAAAATAACTTAAGCCCTTACCTTTTCCATTGGGAGCTGAATGGATGCTTTACAGTCTGAAAATTCAATTGTAATACTGGGTCCTTGGATTTCTGTGACTACGTATTGTAGCTTCTGTGATTCCTTTAACATCTTCCTGTTACTTCCACCAAATTTCCCAAGTACACGATAAGCCACATGGGAAATGCTGTCTGCAGGATTGCGCAGGGTACGCCACAAAGCCTGCAAGTATTTATGGTCAGACCAGCCTCACTTCAAAATTTTTCAAGTTGTAATGTGAAAAAATGTCAAGGAAAACACTTATTGTTGTATCTGGGTAACTGATCCTGTGTAACTTCCAGAAATTACTTATCTAGACTGAATAAAAGCAGTCACATTGCAACAGTTCAGATGCTTTAGAGCAAGTTTGTCCTCTAAATGCAGTTTTAGATCAGAATACTCTCATCAGCTACAAAATCTTTGCCACACTGAAATGTCATTTCATGTTTGTAACTAATATTAGATTAACAACATTATGAATTTAAAAAAAAAAAGCAGGCCAGTTCAGGCTAACGTGAATTAACCTCAAAGACCTAGTTTCGAAATATAAAAAGCAAATAAAGTAAATTCTTATATTTTAAGGATAAAGTATATACAAGCACTGTATTAGGGGAAATAGCCACTTTTAAAACATTGTTCTGAATTTCAGCCACATCATCTTCACTGTATATATGATGTCATATAGCTGTCAATCATGACATGCTGAAGGTAATTAGCTTTTCTTGTTTGTTTTTTTAAATTAACAAATCTTAATCATTGTCTGTACTGACTCGTCCTAAACATAGCAATATTCTTCCTATTAAGTCCCAAGTCTTAACTTTAACCCCTTAACAGGAGTATGGAATAAATTATTAATTCACTTCTAAATTTTTCAGAGTTTTCAGTTTAACAGCACACCACCAACTGGCCTTTTAGATACAAATCAGGCTGGTATGGTTCTCGTGACAGATTTTTCAAGTTTGTATAACCAAAGGTTCACACAAATTTCTAATAATATTTAACAAATCAATGACCTCTTGTGGTCTAAGAGGAAATAGCATGTTTACCTGCATGAGCTCAGCTCGAACGGGCTGAATGTGATCATACAGAAAGTCCGGCTGCAAGTTATCCACGCACAGCTCCAGCGTCCTTAAGCCTTGGCTAACGAGGGTCTGAGAGCCGTTGAGAGCCGACACCAAGGGGTCCATCAGCATTGGCAGATAAGGCAGTAACGAGCTCAAACGAACCGGCACAGTGAGGCAGAGCTCTACAAACAAGTCCTTCATATGTTGTTTATGAAGGCCGCTTTGCAACATATTAAGCCCTGAAAATCATTGATAAGTTATACACTCAAAGGAAAAGGACAGTCCACAGTGTATTGTTACAAACTGCTATTTCCTAAATTCAGAATAACCTGACATTTTTCAATTCTATAAAGCGTACAGCTCTGTAAATAACCACAAATTTACAAAATACAATACCATTCATAATTATAACTTACATCTAAGGATTTTATGCAGTGAGTGCTTCTGCAGGTACATGCATATACAAATAAAAGAGTATCTATGTGTATTCTAAAATGTAGCATTAGACTCAATAAAGTAGCATTTGAATACAGCAGATGAAAACCAGAAAAAGATAATTTGACTCAAACCTCAGACTTGTATCAATTAAAAAAAATCCACACCAAAAAAATTGTTTTTAAAATATCTGTAATCCTGAAAAGAAACATTAAATGAGTTGAAGTACATTTGCTGTACCATACAGACTAAACACATTCTGCAACTTTTCTCCCCGTCAAGATTTCATATATTCCATAAACCTAGCTAGCACTTCTACACTGACAGGTATTTTACATAATGATTTAGAGATAACGTACGTATTTGCTAACTAAAATAAAGATTGCCCCATCAGCCGTAGATGGGAATCACAGGATTTCACGCTCCTGGAATCGTTCCCGTTAGCTCGTCCTTAGGTTTAAGTAGTTCACATTTCCTTGCTCACCCTCAGTATCTCTGGAACACAGTCCTTGGAAGCACAAATGCTCAATTAATCAAACTGACTGTTATTTCCATTTCTTTTTGCAAACTGACACGACTTGCATTTGTATTTATCACGCACTTGCAGGTGCACACACATGCCCTCAACAGCAGAATAACCCGAGCTGCTCTGCAATGCTCTTCGGGAACATCGCTTCTCCTATTGCTCTCATCCCTCAATGCTTTATACTAACAAAAATAGCCAGAGCAAAAAACGAATGAAAGGAACAGACGAAAAAACCCCAGCAGCCCCACAACGAAAAGCAGAACAACAAGCAGCAGAAATTGTGAAGCAGCCAAAACTATGGAGCCTGAAGCAGCTGATAGTAAATGAAAATAAGCCACATTCAAGATATTTAATCAACTGCTAAGCTCAAAATCAGAAGCTACTTATCAGGGTTAGGGCTTTAGTTTTGTTTTTTTAATTACATAACATAACTTTATTACTACTATTTACATGAAAAGATCAGAAACTGGGGTGGGGAAAGAAGGTATTGTTCTACCTTGCAGTAAGTTTGGTAACAGCGGCAAGAATTCTTGATATAACAGATCATGACTGCCTCCTCCAATAGATCTGAACAGTGCTCTGAGCAGCAGGAAATAGTTATAGGGCTCTTTGGCAGTCTGTGCAAGTTCCATAGAGCTGTTCACAATCTTGTGCAAATGTGGCTATAAAAAAAATAAAGCTTGAAGATTAATAAAATATCAATTTTATCGTCATCGTACTGTACAAGTTTAGCATGAGACAAGTTTTTCAGATCAAAAGCCTTCAGCTATTCCCAGCACTCCATTAACACGCTAATTTTATACTGCTGTTGAAGAATTGTTGTAAATCTGTATTTGAACAGTACCAAGAACCCAGAGCGCTCTTTAATTAATTAAACCCTGCTTTTATATTAGCCAAACGGTCAAGTCTGCTTGCTACTCCAAGCAGCAACTGTATTAAAACAGAAAACCTTCTGCAAATCTGACAATGAAAAATATTTGCTCCACAGAACCCAGGCACGTGTAGCAGAAATCGGAAGTGTCCCAAAGACAGCAGATGAAATTTCACAATATTAATTTATTCCAGATCTAACTTAATTAATAATTCTTAATTTTGAGGAAAGCTAAAATTTCACTTTGAAAGTAAACTTTTACAAGTAAAAAAATGTGTACAGAACTGGTGGCCTTTTTAGAACAGAAGACAGTAACAGTTTGCAGAAATTATTAAAAATAGTTGATAAATACAAGGGTTCTCACAGATCACGTACAAGCAGTGACAAAATTATGCATTTTATTAACACCTAAAAGCTTTCTACAGTGCTATGCAAATGCCACAAATAGCCTTCATCATTCAATTAAATTGTCTACCCAAGGCCCCTATCATCAATCCTGCTGAAACAAAAAACGTAACAGAAGCGTGAAACTGCAAAGGCAGTAAATCACACTCTTTAAATTGGATCTTCAGCCCATAAAACCCAAATGACCTTGATTCTGATGACAAACGAGAAGAATTTAAGCAAGATTATATGAATATTGCTTCACATTACTGATGAATACTGCTTCATACTGCTTTTATCTTTCAAAGAATCTGGAAATCAGTAGTCCCTACTCTGTTGTACCCAGAAAACACACACTGAACTAATCCTGCTGTACAAATCGTTAAGCACAGAAACCATTATCACACAGTTACCTGTATCAGAAATTTTGTTTATTCTAAGGTAGGAAGAAGAGAAATGGAGAGAAATGATGAGAGAAGGAGTAGCATTCAACTAATATCTTAATGTTTTTTCCAGACGTAGGCAGCTGTTACTTTTATGAGAAAGCAGACTTCAAGCTCAGTATTCTAAACTCACTGAGTAAGGAATGAAATGATCTCATCAACATAAATAGATCCTTGGACTACATAGACAATATGTTGTCAATAAAAAAATAGTTTTCCTTAACCCAGGCTTTTCAAGAGCACAGAAATGCCTAACCCAAGAGGTACATGTCACTGAAGATGACATGAATGACCAAGATTCACCAACACACGAAAAAGTGACTCCAGTCTAAGCAAAAGTCTTAAGTTAATAAGGGAACAAAGGGGAAAAAACATGTAAAAAGGTATGCATATCCTGATCTTGAAGTTACACGGGTTTGTGACAATCCTAATCAGACACAAGCACATATCGGTCATTTACACTCAGAATTAGTACATCATTTTGTAGTTTCAAATACGAAGTAAACATTCGCAGAAAACACCTCTTATTTATAAGGCAATGTACCTGGCATTTGGAAAAAATGGGGATGTGTCACTAACAGTGGTTCAAACATTAGAAGACTATCAAATGTTAGCCTAAAACTCTAAGTTTCTTCAGACATCTGAAGAAAGATGCATTAAGAGTCAAAACAGATTTTTTTGTTTTTAACACAAATGACCTTTACCTTCAGCATTTGTTCATTTTCAGCTGCAAATAGTGAAACGGAGCCAAAGACTAACTTGAACAGCTTGAGATACAGATTGGAGAGTTCCACATTAGAGCCCATTTCTGGCAGCCGATCCAGAAGGTACTCTACCAAAATCGTTGCAAAGAGGGCAGAGGTAGTAGGGTTTGCCAAGAAGGAGTTGGCAACAATCTGTAAAAGGAAACCACAAAGGAATTATTGTTGCTGTAACAAAAAGAACAGAGGGGCAAATACACCACCCATTTAAAACACAAACTGAGACAAATTTCTTGCCCCATCTCCACTGCTACGCCAGCGATTCAGGTTATCCTCGGTGGAAAACAACCAGGCATATAACTTAAATGTTCAAGTTTAAAGTTTAATTTTAAATGTATATTATGGGACTTGTGTTCTGTAAAACAGCAGGTCAGAACATTAACACAACAACCTGAACAAAACAAGAACTCCACAATGTTCAATACTTTTCAAGAATGAAGTCCATTCATATCTCCTAAACTGAAGTGCTCACGTTTGTATCCCATCTCCTAGCCTGGAAAGTTTTTGAAAAATCCATCCTTACAAACTATTTTTTCTAGACTGCTTCAAATCTCACATGCTAATTTCAACATTATTATTCATAATTCCACTTCAGCCTTATGTACTTCAAGGCATAAGGTATTTTCTACAGGCTGTTTATTGTCAATTGAAAAAAGTACATGAAAACTAATACCTGAAGAGCGTAGTTTTTTGAGATTCTCTCCACCATGTAAGGAACGGTAGTTTGAAAGATTTCTTTAAACGTTAAAGGGTTCATCATTGTGAACACACCAGCAAAATGCTCCAGAACTTCCTTTTCCTCTTTCATTCTGACCGTCTGACAGTTTGCTACTCGCACATATGTCTGGCCATTTCCTGCGATTTGGACCTACGGCAATTTAGACAACACAGATACTGGTTACAGAACTTGAGTAACTTTTTCCCACTCTTCTTAAAAGTATCTTCCGAAAAAACCTGAGATTTTATAGGTTTCACATGCAAGCCCCACACAATTAGAAGTTGGGCACAAGAGCCAACAGTGACAATAAAAATATTAACATAAGAGTGTTTTCAGCACAGATTTTAAAACCATGAAGTCAGGAGTGGAAAAGGACAACAGGAGGAGATATCAGTGTATTTGTAAAGTTCCTTAATTCCAAATCAGGTACATTTACATTTCATCAGTGCTTCGTGTAACTACAGAAGATAAACATAGCCATGTGAATGCTTCAACGGGTAGCTAAACTATCTCTTCGAAAAAAAGATTTTATCCGCTACATGAAAGAAGTCTGTCCTGCCTGCATAAACACAGACTGTGTGTTCTTAACAGCTGGTAGGAAAATAACTTGTTCCTTGCAACTGATAAGTACTTCGAAATTCATAAAATTTCCCAATAGCTGCGGTCCTGAAATAAAAAACTCAATGAAAATATGCTACATGTGAAATTTGTCTTTTAGCTGACAAACCCTTATTAGAAGATCTAACACATAGTAACCGTATAAATAAAAGTGCTATGCGGGCAGGTTACGTACCTGATAAATATCTAAAGCTTGCATTGCATATTTTACCAGTTTGATATAGATTTGAGTCTCCTTAGGTTGCAACTGCTTATTGGGAATGAATTGTGCTTCTGAAAGAAGATAAAGAATAAGACAGTAGTTAACCATTAAAAATACTATCTGCTTTCATGCTACAGAGTTTTAATTGTAGAATTACAAAAGATAAATGTAACTAAATGTTATGCAGTTTTACCACCAGGAGCTTTGCATGACGTTATGCCCCACGTGATTGTCTTGACACCACAGACCAAAGTTTTTACTAAGCTTCGGCAATCTGTGACCTGAAAAGTCTGTTTGTCTTCTTTTTCTTTCTCCCCTTGTTTTTCAAATACAGGTACCGGCGCAGGGGCCACTGGAGTGGCTGGGGCAGGAGATGGAACAGGAACAGGCGCTGCATTTGCTGCTGTCGGTACTCCAGGCAACGCGGCTTCCGCAGCCCCAAGCTCAGACTGTGGCTTGCATTTTTTAAAAATTACAGAAAGCTGGTATCGTGCTATCGTGTGAAATTTCAGAACAAAAACCTAAGGCACAAAGAGGAAAGGCAAATGAAAGCACAGGGAGGGGGAAGCAAAAAGAAAATAAGTTTCTTCTTCAAAAATCATTCGAAATTTAATAGTACTACTACTTCAAGTCAGCACACTGAGATCAATAAAATTTACAGCTAAGTATTTCTGAAGTCATTCAAATGACAGCAAACATTTTTAAGTGTACCAACAAAGTAGTTTGCTTATTTTTAACAAGTTCCAAAAGTAAAAATATTTGCTGTAAACTAGTAAAACCATCAACTGAAAATTGATCTCTCTACAATTCTACTTAATTTAAAATGAAAAGCTATTTGAATTAATTTTTAAAATAAGACTTAATATTTCAGTCTATAAATATTTAGTATTAAGCATAAAAAGCTCGAATTTTTCAGATGTATATGTAATGTAGGTCAGATGTACTAGAAGATGTATACATTAGAGGTTTAAGTTTTAGTTTTATGCAGCATATCAGATTTAGAAAGCAATAGTCAACCCTGCAGAACAGTGGGCCCCAACATTTCTGCCTCTTGGCTGACACTAAACCAGGGACGCATCGCACAAGGTTTCAGTATAAAATTTTCTGTACTTCCCAGATTTCAAAGTCTAGATCTGCTTGGCTTGCCCAGATATTTCCCCACTACCACCACAGTTCTGTATGCTCCCTTCTTCCCCAGGTGTACCTTCTCTGAATTCACATATTATTACAAATTTTCATTGGATAAACAAATGACCAAACAAACTGTGCTACATCACAGATATTTTTTTTCAAGTAGGAAAAAAAAAAAAAGTAGAAGTTTATTTGGACAACAAACCCTACTAAAAAGCTCCTTCAGTTTGAGAAATCTGGAATAAAGGATCCATTACAATGCGTAACATCCAAGATTTTTCACTTGCACCATCACTTGTAGTTTGTATTTAGGATGAAAGCCATTCCCTAAACCCCTGCTGCCTTAAGAAAAAAAAAGTTCAGGGGTAATACCAAATAATCTGGAGGTGACTAAAATGACTAAATCTCTTCCCTGGTGCGTTCAGAACCACGACAGTCTGTCAGTGACGGGGGGAGTCACAGGTCAAGGGGATCCACTGCGTTCAGAATTCCTAGACCTCCCTCTCCAAAACAAGCAGCCGTACGGCTTCTTCACTTATCTTAAAGTGTTAATACCAGTTTGATTTAGATTTCAAGACATGCTCTTGCATCCCAAAATGAGATTATTAAACCAGTATTTACCCTAGAAGTGCTTTACTCTACAATTGAGTGTACCTTCATGTTGTGGCAGGAGAAAACTAGGCAACCTTTTTCCATTAACAGCTTGGCTACAGCAAGCAGGAAGTGTTTCACATGGTACACCATGGATGAGAGCTTTTCGGGTACGTCCCTGATTTTTAAAAATAACAAAAAAAAAAAAAAAGCTCCCAAAAATCCTTTAGCTAAAGAAGATCCTGAAAAAGGATCAGTAGGTCTTGAAAGTGTGGATATCTCACATTTTACAGATTGTATTGGGCTATGCCAAGCACCCGCAAGATAATCCTCTTTCAGGGTTTTTTAAAAGAAACAAAAAACAAAACAAACACTAAAAACCAAAAAACTCAAAACCAACAAACACCTCACAACAAACCAACCACAGCATAACCAGAAGACTTTAAAAAAATACTACTCTTACATACTCTTAAGTGGGGAAGAAAGGAGATTACAACTAAATTTTGGAAGAAAATTTTAAAAAATAACAACAGTTAAGTTCCCCCCAGCCTCCCAGACATTCAGTTTCTTGCTTTGAAACAAGTCACTGAACAAATAAGCTGAGCGGGCAAAGCACCTCTGCTATGCTTGAGCTATTATCCCAGTCACACAGGATTTTAAAAAGCCCTTCTCTGAAGTATTAAAAGGAAATACAGAATGCAAAGTGCTTCTACGTATTCTCATTTCTGAAGAAAAGAGAAAGCAAAATGTGGTTGACAACATACTGTAAAATAGGATATTCAACTTATTATCAAATGTTTTAAACAAAGCAGTACCTCCAGCATTCTCATAAGAATATCTCTACCATTTCCATTTTCCTGTTCACTTTTAGAGCGGATACAGTCTACCAAATTTAGCAGAAGCTTGCAAGACATTGTCTGGATACTGCTGGGCAACGACTCATCATCAATGTTCTTGGCAAATAACTGGACAGCAAGGGAGAGATCATTGAGTGGTAAATGCTGACGGACATGATGCACCAGGTCTGCCAGTGTACTATATGCAAGTGGTCTACGAGCAAAAACAAGAAATGAAGAAAACACATTGAGGACAATTAAAATCATGGTTATTTGGACTTAACCAATAGTTAATGCCTGGACCTATTTCCAAGATTCTAAATCTGAATTTTCTGTTTTTATACACAAATTCAGAGTTCACAAGGCTCTTTCCATAACAATCTAACCAAAGATGCATTAATCTGGCCCGCAACACTACCATCACCTCTCGGCTCTTCCGTCCCCCACTGCTGAACAGCCCCAGCACATATTTTCATCTACAGTTAAGAGCAAATTAGCAAGTTTTAAACCATATTTTAAACAGTGTTGGTAAGCTGTTTCAGATTTAATCATGGATGATTCATGATTTCAAAAGTAGTTACGAAAAACAATAAATTTTAAAGATCATTTCTTTCCAAATATCAGATTTAAGCATCTTGTAGAGCAAATACTTCTAAATCAAACACATGTTGTCAAAAAGGTACACTTGATAGTTAAGCAAGAGGAAATAATTCTCCTAGTTCACCTATTTTAATTTGGTCAGCAAAAGCACCTAAAAACTAGTAGACTATTGAAGACACAGGAAGTAAGTATTCTCATTTATTTTTTCAATTGCAAATGAGTAAGTTTTAAGGTATTTATGGACAAAACAGTTTAAGTCTCATTCAGATTTTACACTGGACACCAGATTTAGGTGGTTTTGTGAAATATTGGGAAGATATTGAGTTATTTCACTCTGTTTTGGTTGTGCTCTGCAGTGCAAAAAAATGAAATAATTTTCATTCACCCATTTATCTCATTTTGCCCTACACTCACAAAGTGTTAAACACCAACCACTCTTTACAGCAGCAGAAGCCCTTCCAATATCAGAATCTAATAAAATTAGTTATTTAAAGCAAAGATTTAGGACCGTATACATACATCATTGTAAATACTAATAAACCTTGAAAGAAACCAGGCACTCAGATAGCTATTCCAAACTTTCTGACATACCTCAGTGTCTCTCGGGCAGTGTATCCGGAGCCAATTAGTATAGATTCATCAAATAGCTTGTCCATACATGGAATAAATTCTATAATTTATAAAAAAAAAAAAAAAAAAGCTATACATAATGATTGGCAAAGGAAATAATGAAGCATTAAACCACTTCACTTAGGTATTTAAACCTATGTCAGAAAGTGGTTTTATTATAAAAGTCATTCCTGACGCTTATTAACAGGCAGTGTCATTTACAAGGAAACTGTCAATTAACCCCTTGTGACTATGAACTCCACTGACACTCGTCCCTTGAGTAACATTACAGTACACAGTCAAAGCCACAGCATTGACACAACAAATACAGTTACATCTGGAAAGAGAAAAAATGTTCATATTATTTTCAACCTTGCAGAACTTCTTAAATGTAACTAATGAGTTGCTGGAAAGGACAAGTTTGGGCAATACAACTTTATTTTGTACGGCATCTTATCATACAAACTCTATGCCGAAATATATGGAGGAATACAGGAAACTTGGGGTCCAGGAAACAAAAGGAAGATTTCAGTAACAAAAATCAAGTGACAAAGCAAGACTAAAGAAGCATTTTCTTTTTAAATATAGAAATCAACAAGTTTATGGAATTGACTAAGTCACTCCACCCTAAAGGCAGATGATGGAAATAGCAGGAAGGAGAAGCTCCCACTTCCAAATAATGCAACAAGGTAAAGCTTATTAACAAATAAGCAAAAAATCAAACAAAGAGAAAGAAGAACATCCAGCAACCTTCATTCTCCACAGATTTCCAAACAATATTAAAGATAAAAATCCAGCATTTTCTGAATGAAATCTGAAAGGAATCGGTGAGGTCCACCGAAATGAAAGGGACAATCTGGTAGCTGTCTTTGCTTTAAGAGAATGCCACACTCTGCATAAATACAGAGGAAGAGAAAAAGAGAGTATCGGCATTGTTTTTTGNCGGACAAGGAATCGGTGAGGTCCACCGAAATGAAAGGGACAATGTGGTAGCTGTCTTTGCTTTAAGAGAATGCCACACTCTGCAAAAATACAGAGGAAGAGAAAAAGAGAGTATCGGCATTGTTTTTTGAAGGGGGTAGAGATCTGGAAGACTAACAGTGGGAAAAGCAAATAAAGAACAGGAATAAAGATTTTAGATGCGAGACAATCCAGTATTTCACAAGACAACCACCACAGCAGTCATGACGTGAGAATAAACTCAGTCACAGCCAACAAATAATACTGTGGAGAAAAAAGCTGAGTCAAAAGACGGCTGGAAAGGAACTACCTTTGATCACCAACCCACTGTTTGAAAAAAGGAATGAGTCTTAGATGCACTACCGTTAGCAGAGCAAAGAGATTAAGACACAAATCCTGACAATGAAAAAAAGCAAAGAAATGCAGATTGAAAAAAAATGGTTTTGTGTGTTGAACACATTTAACATTAATGGTTCTGTGTTGTGCTATTACTTTTAATGTGAACTAGTAAGAGAAATTGAAGCAAAGCAAGCAATAATAAATTGTTTACACCGGACCACTGATTGAACTCTCTCATTAAACTTCATAACATAAGAATATTTTACTTTGAAATTAAGGAATGTTCACGACGCTCAGTCAGCATTAGAATTTCAGAAATGCCACACAAACCATTCTAGCTTTTTGAAACGGACATCTCAGTTAAAATGGGCAAGACCCACAAACACGAACCGCTTCCATCAACACTCCTTTTTCCAACTAAGTTGAACTGCACCAGCAGAATGACCAAAGCCTTATCTTCTGCAGATCTCCATAGACTTTATATCCCACTTCTCTTCCTCACACTCCTTATTGCTCCTGCGACACCGTCTTCCCTCTTCTCCTTAATGTTTCTAAGTGTTTCCTCCCCTACACCCGCTTTGGGGCTGGAGGGCTGTGTTATCAGCATGTACGCTAAAATGCCTGCCCGCGGCCAAGGGCAATGAATTGCTAAGCCCAAACTGCCGTTTATTCCTCCAATGGAGACACTAATTCGGGTTTGGCCCGCTATGCAAACACTAAAGTTCACAAAGGATGCACAACATGTAAGATGTAAAACCTCACTCCGCTGTTGAATTTTATCGAAACTGGTCAAGTTCAGAAGTTATTAAGGAGAGGCTGAGAAACATGGAACAATTATTCTAATTTTTTTCGAAAAATAGCCAAAGAAACAGCTTTCCATTTGACTAAATTCTAGAACTAGGAAACACGCTATTTTTTTTGGTGAGCTAACAATAACTGTAAGACATCACACCACCCAGTAATTGTTCTTAGCAGAAGGAAAAAAACCAGGACCCCACGGTAAAGATGAAAAGATAGAAGTTAGTATTTTACAAAGTACACTCATCTCCAATTTTGCAATTCTGCCAAAATAAAACATACCCACCCAACCTAGTTAATTCAGGCAGACCAAAAATAGCTTTCCTCGGCTAGAGGCAAAGGCTATGAGCTGAGTCAAATATGGCACCAGGTTTTGACAGAACTACTTCCACTCAGGTTATCAGATTAGTGTTTTGAAGTATCCATACAAGTGCAGGCACAATTACAAACCAACACAAATTTTTACCATCAAATGGTAATTCCTTGGAACAATAGGTATTTGGAAAGCTAGAAAAGCCACTTGTTCACCATGCCATTTTATTCAGATGATTATTTTTTTAAGGAAAAAGAAAAAAGGCAGATCAAAAATCACAACCACTCCAAACTAATCAAAGTACGTAATAGTCCAAAACAAATACTAAGCAATATGCCTCAAATACACAAAAATACTTGAAATCTTTCCAGTTTATATATACGTTTTTTAAAAGTACTACATACGGCTCCTCAAGTCTGTTGTCAAGATGTGCTTAGCAGCAATCAGAAGCTCCTTCCGGAGGTGTGCCGTTTCGGCTGGGCAATTGGAGAGCAACTGCAACATTCCCTTTACCATTTGCTGAGAATATTTAGCCACTAATTCCTACAACAAAAATTAACATGAATGCAATTATTACGACATTCTATTTAAAGCTTTGTTTTGCACTCGCAAAATAACACTCGATTAAAATTCACTTGTTTCTCTTCAAGGAGTCTACTCGTAAAAATAAAATACAACAGCCGTTCCATAAATGCCTGGGGCGGGGGGAAAGGCACATTTTTACTTTGCATTCACATGAGAATACTCCCGAAAGGACAACCAAGCATAGTCCTATCTTCACATTTGCTTCTCTCCAATCCCTGATGCACTGCAGTCACGCTGGTCACTTCCCTGCCATAAAGTAACCAGAGAGCTGTTGCACTAAGAGTAAGAAAGCAATAAAAATGCAACCTACCTGGTAAATTCTTATGATGTAAGCCAAAAAAGACAATGTTTTAATTTGAGCAGCGATAAAATCAGCATATAATTCCTTGTTATAAAGTTTATGTTGCCTGAAATTAAGTTGAACAGTGGTTAGGATTTTTTACCTCCTCTTTAGTACCTTTGTTCAGAAAATTCACAGAAGTTTCAAATTACATCACCTTGTAGGGAGGTTCTTGCTTCATAAGGGAACAAAATCATCATGGGACAGCCCATTTTCAACAAGCTCTCCGCCATTCAAACTCCCAGCACCATATGCTCTGAGCAGAAACGCACAGCCCTGAGGCGGCCGTACCGTTCCCAGCCCTCTACAGAAAGCCAAGCCAGTACGTCACACCAAACGCTGGGCTCCGTTCCCCTAACTGGTGCAATTCCTTTTCACCTAAGCTATACCTCGGAAGAGCAAAAATGTATCACTGGTGGTATGGCAAAGATTAAACGACAGCTAACATGGTCTCCATCACATACTATCTGTGGCAATACGGATTTCTGTCAGAAACTCTACCTAAAAAAATGCATTATCAAATAATAAATTGGGATCTATTGCACAGCTATGGATTTTACTGGTGACGTACAATGGAAGTATTCAGATTTGCCAATTACTTCACCTACAAAACTTTGACAATTTTAAGTTAAATAATCATTGCTGCTCTTGAGATTAAAAGCGGTAACACCAGAAGCAAAAATCCTGGGATATAAGACAAAAATATTTTGGGCAAGGTTGAATGGCAGGTTTAAGTAGTTTATCCCAAATATCATCAAAATACTGTTAAAATGCTCTTACCTTGCTTGAGAAGAAACCTGTATTATAATAGTGTTCATGATCAAGGGCACAAATTCAGCTACTACATTATGAATGTTCAGTTTGTAGAGCTTAAAAAAAAAAAAGTATTATCAGAGAAACTTACAAGTCACACTTGCAGTCAGCTTATTTGAGAGCTAATCAGAAAAAATGGAAGAAAGCTCAGCGGCTTATTTTTAGACCATACTTTAATCTTAAAAATATGTTACATTAATTTTTATGAATATGTTAGCCAGCAGAAGTTACACAAGCCATTCAGTAATAAAAAGTATTTACATGCAAAATACTGGAGTGTACTAACCTGATACATAAGAACAACAATGATAGGTAACTCAGCCAAGACCTTTAGAGATAAAGATCCTCTGGGAATTATCGAATGCTGAAAGACAGAATACTTGTTTTATAAGCAGTTCAATTATTAATTCAACAAAGTATTTGAAATAAATTTTTAAGGAAACTGCTCATTTTAACAGCACTGTATTTAGCGATAATAACATTTAAAAAGCACAAAACCATTTTTTATTACATTAAATAAAAATCCTGTAATTACAGATGCACAGAAAATACCTGAAATGTTTCAATCAGCTTCTACAAATAAATCTTGATAAGAAAAATAACCACAAAGAAATCCTGTGACCTCCACCTGCCCTTATGACTTGGGGCACTGTGATACAGTCAGTGTCACAGTTCAAGAGCAGTTAGAACACTCACCGTTCTCGTTTCACTATCTTCTCGCTCAGGGTTTACTTTCACCACAATTGTTGTAATCATGCCAACCATTTCAGGAGTAGGAACGGTGTTCTCTGGAATCACCTGAGGATTCTCAAAATACCGGTTCTACCAGCAAAGAGCAGAAGAAAAATATAATAATGCTAGTAATAGTCAAAAGGCCATTTATCTCATTAGAACTCCTCCATAAAATCTTTCCTCACTACTTGTTGCAGACAGTTTCTTCTTCTCTGCACGTGATGCTCACACTGCAGCACCCACCAGGAGTACACACGTATCCTGCAACCTTTCGCTCCCACTACAGCAAGAAGCAGAAGAGCAACCCCAGCCAAGGCGGTTCTTTTGTTAAAAACCAAAAAACAGCTACTCTGCATCAGCGAGGGAGAGCAGGCAACGGCCTCCGCAGGGATCCAGCACGCTGCAGAGCTCCGTCTGCTGGGAAGTACATCCCCTCACCCTTCCCTCAAAAAAAGCCCATTTGGCTACAGGGACACCAGTGCAGTCACCTGACCAGTGCTTTATTATAGACAGTTGCCTCCCTTTTCTCATACTACTAATACTGTGCTAGAAACAAAAGGTTTTCTAATTCAAAATGTAATTTCTGTCCATTTTTAGACCTATTTTTGTTAAATATTTTTATTAAAACTACATTTACTTTGTATCACCAGATACAACAGTAATTATGTTAATATCTTTTAGAGACAAAATTAAGAAATAAAAACTAGTTCTGACTATAGCAAGGGCAAATTAAGAAATGAAAAGCTTACCACTACTTTTGGAAGTTCCTTGTAAATCTGTTTCACAAAGTCCAAAAAATGATGAATCTAGGAAGCAAGAAGTCAGTTTACCATAAAGAAAAAAAAAAAAATCACAATTTTAGAATCTCTGTATTAACAGTACAATTACATAAAATCCGCAGTCACTACTAGAGTATATTTTTTTATTATATTTAAAAAGAATCTGAAAGCATTCTCTTATTTCCTCCTGTTCTGCCAATATTAATTCGAATTGCACTTGGCAAGAATCCAATTTACCTATTATCTCAACATAGTTCCAATACAGTATTATTAGAAATAAGTACTATAAACCAACTAAGTTTTCCCAGGATAAAAATCAAGGAAAGAAAGCAACAGAATAAAAATGCAAACTTTCAAGTACTCCTTCGTGAGTCACAGGAGAGAGGTGGGGGGGGGAACAATCACAATATTCCTTTTCCAGTGTTGTCCCTTTCCCAAACTAAAAAGGCACCAATTCTCTTCCCGTCCGTGGGAATTTTACTCCTTACTCTAACTGCACTGCCCACAAACACTTAAAGCAAAGACAACTAGGCTTTAACAGTTCGCTTTTTCTCAGGGGTGCTGGCACTATGCAACGCTCTTTTAAAAATTACTGTAAGGTTAAAAAAAAAAATTAAATATACGGTTACGGCAAGAGGTCAGCCCACATAAGAGGACATCAGGAAAAAACAAACAAACCAATCCACTTGAACAAAATAACGATTCTGAAGAGGATGCCAGTAAGTTCTATACATCATATAACAAGATTTATGACCTACTTCTTGAGTGATCGCTGGTCGGAACTGTTTGTGCAATTCAATAATTATTCTTAAGCAAATCAGCACATTTTCTTCGTTCTCTGTCTGAAAAAAAGAGAATCTTTAGTGAGCCTTTTGCTGTATTCTTCAACTACTCCATAGGTACTTCAAAACCCTACAAAGTTATACTCATCTCTGCAACCGACAAGCTCCCCGCTAGTATGAATTTGCACGAGCAAGACGCCTTTCCTGTGATATAAGTTTACCTTGCAGCCCTAGAGCATGGCTAAAATCAAATTCACCCCTACCGGAACAAAAACTAGAAGTTTCAACCGCTCTGTACCGTCAGACCTGTTTCTAACGCCCCACAGGCAGAGAGACACAAGTGGGGCTATTTGCACAGCCAGACACCTCCACATAGAGCAGGTTATTTTCCACGAGCTTCAAATGACAATGTTTTCAATTCCAAGTAAGAAACAACACAAAGTCTCCAGAATAAGGCATCTGCACTTAGATAAGCCAGAAAAATGTTCCTGAATGAAATCTTGGCTAGCATGAGAACAGTTCCTTGCATTTGTAAAATCCAAGTCCCTACAGGGCAGAAGAAAACGTGCAGAAAACCTGTAGATATTACGATATCACACTGGTGAAGCCTAAATAGAACGCCCTTCCACTCTTGCTCCAGAAGCACAGCTACTGAAAATCCTACCCCCAGCAATTTTTGGAGATGAATAAAGAAGAGGAAAATCTTTCTGAAAATTTGAAACAGTTTGAAGAGAAAAACAAAATACCTCTAGAAATCTAAACATCACAGACAGGATATTTTTGGTATGAAGACGAAGATGTTCATTTGTTGGTATTCTGTGAATTATTTCAAGCACTAGCTTTCGGAGTTGCTGTAAAAAAAAGAAAAACAGGGGAAAAATAAAGATACGACATAATATATATTTAATGACATAAATTCAACTTTTGCCTTTCAATCCACAGCAAAGTCAGTAAGTTGTAACAATGCATCGTATTTCAGTGAGAAAGCCAATTCTGTTGCACCGAGGTTTTCCTCATTTTTCACAGAAGCCCAGATGTGTAAAGCTTATAAGTAACTTATTTAGAAACCGGACTTTTTCAATTTCACTCCAAATGACAGATCTATTTTTAACAACAAAGTCTATACACAAATCAGTTCATTAGGTCAATCAAGTACTGCAGTAAGCAAGCTGCACACATGGCAAAAAGGTAAGAGACGCTCCACACAGTGTACCTGTGCTGGCTTCTCCTGCAGGAACTGAACCTCTCCGTCCTGTAGAAAGGTGAGAAACCGAGGGATGATGTGTTCCAGGAACGTAGAATATTGAGGGGATGACGTCACATTCTAATTAAGAACAGAAAAAAAAGCCACCAAAAAAATGAGGAGACGGATATAATAGACATTACACAGATGAAGTTACATTCAAAGGCACTATTAAACATCTTCAGTGACTTTTTAATCAATTCAGTGATTACAGGTCCACTGACACACTACTGAGCACTATTAGTGAAATGAACAAAAGTGAATGCAAATTAATCTCTTTCCTGCAATGCCAATGGACGGTAATGATTTTTCTTTCTATTTCAACACTCTCACCTCACCTAGAAAATAAAATTGGCATAACATACAGCTATTTTAAGTGGGAAAAAAACCACCACAAAAACGCTGTAGATGTTCTTGAACAAGAAAGAAAGATTGACAAGCACACTCACATTTCACTGCTGTAGGATTCCCAAGGCTTTTCAGCCACTGTTAAATTGAGATTTTAGTTATTTCTGCAAATATGCATACGTGCATACATCACCCAAACTGAGCACCACCTTCCACTGTGAAAATGATCTTGCACTACTGTCCGCTTGTGAAGCCAGAAGAAATATTAGATGAGGAAGCTTCCTCCATCTGAAACTGCTGCATCTGCCTTAAGAAAAATCTGACTTGGCCACTGTGAGGTTTATTTGGAAACTCAGCTGCAGTTTATGTACGTGCCGTCAGACAATTCTCTGAAGCGTCTGTTATACAGAAGCACACTGGTCTGTTAATGAAGGTACAAATAACAATACAGCATTCTTTTGAAAAATCTATATAGGTATTTCAGGGGGTTATTCACATTATTCCCTGAATAACATAAAAGTTTTATAAAGCCACCTCCTTTTATAGATTTCTGCCACTATTCTGTACTTTGCAGTAAGATTTTGTAACATGCAACCATAAATTGTCTTACATTCAGCACTGCGCAAACAAAGGGTTTTTTTAATCTCAAGGGCTTTCAAGAAATCAGACAGCTATCACAAGAAGGACACAAAAACATTTAAAATGCACGTGCTGGTTTGACCCGGGATCGAGTTAATTCTCTTCACAGTAGCTAGTATGGGGCTGGTTTGGATTTGTGCTGAAAACAGGGTTGATAACACAGGGATGTTTTCGTTACCGCTGAGCAGTGCCTACACAGAGCCAAGGCCTTTTCTGCTTCTCACACCGCCCCACCAGCGAGCAGGCTGGCGGGGCACAAGGGGTTGGGAGGAGACACAGCCGGGACAGCTGACCCCAACGGACCAAAGGGATATCCCACACCGTATGACATCATGCTCAGCAATAAAAAACTTGGGGGGAAAAGAAGGAAGGGGGTGGATGACTAAATTGGAGAGATATGGATTTGACGGGTGGACTGTTTGCTGGATGAATTGGTTGGATGGTCACATGCAGAGGGTAGTGGTCAACAGCTCAACATCCAGATGGAGACTGGTGACAAGTGCTGTCCCTCAGGGGTCCATATTGTGACCAGCACTGTTCAATACCTTCATCAATGAGACAGTGGGATCAAGTGCACCCTCAGCAAGTTTGCACATGACACCAAGCTGAGTGGTGCGGTGACACACCGGCGGGACGGGATGCCATCCAGAGGGACCTGGACAGGCTGGAGAAGTGGGCCCATGTGACCCTCATGAAGTTCAACATGGTCAAGCACAGGGTCCGGCACCTGGGTCGGGGCAACCCCCGGTATCAGCACAGGCTGGGGATGGAGGGATGGAGAACAGCCCTGCCGAGAGGGACTTGGGGGTGCCGGGGCAGGAAAAGCTGGACACAAGCTGGCAACATGTGCTGGCAGCCCAGAAAGCCCCCGGCACCCTGGGCTGCATCCCCAGCAGCGCGGCCATCAGGGCAAGGGAGGGGACTCTGCCCCTCTGGGGAGACCCCCCTGCAGTGCTGCCTCGAGCTCGGGGGCCTCCACCCAGGAGCAACTTCCAGTCTTTCAGTACTTAAAGCCTTCCAGTACTTCAAGAGGGCTTATAAGAAAGATGGGGACAAATTTTTTAGCAGGGCCTGTTGCCATTGTCAAGGGGTAACGGCTTTAATTAAAAGAGAGAAGATGCAGACTAGATGTAAGGAAAAATGTTTTTTATGCTGAGGGTGGTGAAACCCTGGCCCGGGTTGCCCAGAGAGGTGGGAGATGCCCCATCCCTGGAAACACTCCAGGCCAGGCTGGACGGGGCTCTGAGCACCCTGATCTAGTTGAAGATGTCCCTGCTCATGGCAGGGGGGTTGGACTAGGTGGCCTTTAAAGGTCCCTTCCAACCTAAACTATTCTACAATTCTATGACTTTCCAAGTGTTGGCGTTTGTCTTCCCAAGTAACTGTTAAGTGCGATGGGGCCTTGCTTTCCTGGAGAAGGCTGAACACCTGCCTGCAGATGGGAAGTAGCGAATGAATTCCTTGTTTTGCTTTGCTTGTGTGGCTTTTGCTTTACTTATTAAACTGTCTTTATCTCAACTCATGAGTTTTCTCACTTTTACCCTTCCAGCTCCAGGGCCCCCAACATAAGAAGGACATGGACCTGTTGGACGAGTCCAGAGGCGGCCATGAGGATGATCAGCCTTGGAGAAGAGAAGGCTCCGGGGACCTAAAGGGGCTACAGGAAAGATGTAGGCTCCTTTATCATGGAGTGGAGTGACAGGACAAGGGGGAACAGTTTTACACTGAACGAGGGGAGATTGAGATGAGATCGGAGGAAGAAAATTCTTTCCTGTGAGGGC
>RSEF01000014.1:2287714-2323450 GCA_003993805.1 Himantopus leucocephalus
GCCGCCGCCGCCCCCGGCGCTCCTCACCCCGCGGCTCCCCGGGCTCGGCCGGCGCCGGCCCCCCGGCTCCCTCCTTTGTTGCTCCCGGAGGCCGGCGGCAGCGCATGGGCGCGACGGAAGCGCCCGAGCCCAGTTCCGGCCGCCGCCTCCCGCGCGTCCCACCGGGCGCCGAGGCCCGCGGCGCCGCCCGCTCCCCTCACGGCGCCCCGGCGCGGGGGGACCCGCACCCCCCGGCCCTGCCCCGCCGCCGTGGCTTCGCCCCAGCCGGGAAGGGCGCCTGCGGGCTCCCGCCGCCGCCGGGCCGCGCCGTCTGAGGCGAGGCCGCCCGGCCCCGACCCTCCCCTCGGCCCCGGGGTCTCCGCGGCCGCCGGTGACAGCGGGAGAGGAGTTACCGCGGGCAGAGGCGGCCGCTGTCGATGCCCCCGGCAGGCCCGGGCCCCTCCCGCCGCTGCAGCCGCGACCCGCCCGGGAACCTCCCGGGGGGGGGAGATGATCCGTAAAAAAGTTAAAAAGCGTAGAGTAAGAAGGGGCTTCGGATAAGCACTTAAAGCCCCCACACGAGCCCTGCGCTGCCTTTGTGAGAGCCGCTGCCCGCGGCTCCCGTGGCGCCCCGGGCGTTACGGGTAACGGCCGCCCAACGGACGGGGAGCGCCCCGTCTCCGCCGTGCGCCCCCCGAGCTCGGAGCCGCGCCCGCACACGGGCGGCATTGGCGCTTTATCACTTTTTTTTTTTTTTTTCAAACCGCCGGCGGCCCTGCAGCAGCGCCTTTCGTTGGCTGCGCGGCCCCGAGGACCGTCCCCCGGGGAGGCCGGGCCGCGCGCTGCCCTCGGGGCGCGGTGCCGCAGTACCGCGGGGACAGCGCCCGGCCCGGCCCAGCGCGGCGACACCCGGCCCCGGCCCCGGCCCCCCGCCGCCCCGAGCATGCCGCGGCTGCCCCGCCGCCGCCTCCTCCTCCTCCTCCCGCTGCTGCTGTGCCGCGCCGCCCCGGCGGCAGGTGAGGAAGGGGCCGCCGGGCAGCGGGAGCGGGGGAGGGCGGCGGCGGGGCGAGGGGGGGCAGGCCCGGGCCTGCGGCGGGGGGGGGGGGTGTCCCTGCCCGGGCGGACACCCGCTGGGCACCCCTGCCGCCGTGGCCGGGCGCGGGGAGCCGGTGCCCGCGGAGGAGCCGTGGCGGCCCGGGGGGGGCAGTGCCCGCCCGGCGCTTGGCACCCCCGAGGGCAGAAGGCGAAGAAGTGCCCCCGTTGGAGGAGATGCCTCCGCTCGGCTCGCGGGGCCACCGTGCGTCGGCGCTCCGGCTGCGGCCGCTGCGGCCGTCGGGCCCCGGTGCGGCCCCGGTCCGCGGAGCGCCGCGATAACCGCCGAGCGACGGGCGCGATAAGCGGGAGGGAGCGGGCTGGTTTCCCCCGAGTTCCGCTAGAACAAAGCGGAGGGCAGGCTGAATCTCCTCGAGGCTGGAAACCCCTCTGTGCCACATTCCGTCGAATCACAAGCTTCCCTCTATCAACTCAAAAGTCTGAACTCGGGGCCGATCCCTGTGTGGTGAAATGGGAACAACGGAGTTCTCGCTCGGACAGTAACGTTACAGTTTTGTCTCATGGTCCTTTTGCATCCAGATTTGCTCAGCACCTGCGACCTATGGAGTGAAACGTGGGCACTAAGTAGGTGCTTGGGTTCTCCTTCCACCCCNAGCGCCCCCTCCACGGTACGGGCCCTGGAGGGGTGAGAAATGCACCTTCTGAAGCTCAACGACTCAGGTCCCTGTCAGCACCCTGGTGGCTGCTGAAAGAGAGGAGAAGGGAAGGTGCCGCCATGAGAACCCCCCGGCTCTGTTCCCCGTTGCTCACTGGCGAGAGGACCACCAGGCAGAGCGCTGAGCCAGGGAGGGAACATGCTCCGTCTTGGAGGCAAAGAACCGGATCCCGTTCCCAGCGCTGCCCCCATTCACAGCTTTCAGTGGTAGTTGCCTTTCCTTTTGTTTGGGGATTTTGGGGTCGGCCCAGCTCTGCCCGTAAAACCTTACCAAAGTTTTTGTGATGTCCGAGTCTGAAGCTCCCTTCTGCTATTAACATTTCCAGGACCCGGTCTAACATACACGCAACAGTTCTGTTCCAGGTTTTTAAATGGTAAAAAAAAAAAAAGGTGGCAAAGTCTTTGCTGGGATGAGTGTCATTGGAGTCATGTAACTACAGCTGACTAGTTAAAATGTGTAAATAAATAAAATAAGTAAAAAATGCAATACAGCAAGGTTTGGTTTGGTTTTTTTCTTCTTTCCACAGCCAAGTATGGCCTGGAAATAACCAACAATGGTCCCATCACAACGGGAGCTCAAGCTACTGTTCACGCCAGTCTAAGTATGAAGAATGACAGTGTCACATCAAACTTGTATCACTTTAACTGGATTTATGCTCCTCTGATTCTGATTGAGAAATTGGAACAGCGGCTTAACTCCGTGATTAATGTGACCGGTGAATTTCCTGGGACTTTTCCTGTATCTGTCTGGGTGACTCATAGGAACTGTTGGTCATGTCGGCCAGTTGCTAGAAATGTCACCGTGCTTCAGATTACAGGTAAAGTGGCTTTACAACTTCCATGTCTTAACTGAGTATCCATCAGGATGCCCGCTGCCTTTGCTAGCGTCAGAAAAATTAAAGGCAGGTATAACTATGACTCCTGCCAACAGAGTTGGTTTGTGTAGCCTTGGAGTGAAGGTGCGTTTGGACGGGCGTTTGGGCCATACTGTGGGCTACCTACATCCAGGCAGCGAGCGTGAGCCTGCCCGCGTTTCCCTGCCTCTGTCACGTACAGAAACTGAGCTAGAGACCAGATGCTTCCGTAGCTGCAGCTCACACATCAGCGCTGTTCAGTGGTGTCCGGACGCCCAGAACAACGCTTCCTGTACTGATCCCCAGCACTTCTCATCCTAAAGTTAGGATGAGCAGGAGCAGTGACAATCTACTGATCTTCCCTGTTGCATGACACAGCAAAAACTTAGGCCATCAGCACAACAGAGCCGTTACATTTTCTTTTGAAGTTCCGACTGAGTGTACTGAAATTGGATGTGAAGTCATAGCTGCATTTCTAAATATTGCTAAGTGCAATTTCAGCTTACTGGGAATATTCATGACCATAAACATGCATTTTTTGACAAATTGACCAATGGTGCAGTATGGTTAACCTGATCTCTGACACAGGGATTGACATGAAATATCACCTGACAGCTTCCCACAGTCCCACCTCTCAGAGATCAGTAACACGTCCCTGTGCTCTACTTACACACTCCAAAATAGACCCCGCTCCCAGCCGAAGGTAAGGACATGCGTGAGGACAAAAGAGCTAACCGTAGGGCATAGCTGACATTTGGGGGAATAGCTATTGAGATTTTTCTTTGAGAAACACCAAGCTTATTGGATAAGTCTTTATAAAAGTGTACATGAGATCTTTTATCTGTTAAGAACTGCTGCCTTGCTGAATACCTACTTACTCCTTTCTCGCTTTGCACTGTCTTGTATTCTCATGCCACAAGCAAAAGGGAGAGCAGCTCTCTATAGCTGTGAAAGGGAAGATGCCATCGTACCTTTCTGCCTCCCCCAAGCAAGAGCACCCACGGGGGCTTCACAGGGGCCCAAAGGTCGTTGCCAATAACTCCTAAATTACACCTCCAGTTAGTTCTGCTTACCAGCCCCAAGCTGAAGCAGCAATTGTGATTCTTATTTGTGCCTCATCTACAGAACAGTTAACCAGATTTAATGAATTGTTAACAAGGTAAGAGTCTGTTACTGGTAATTAATATCCCATTAGTTTTACAAGGAGCTGATAAGTGTACCATCATAATACCTCTTTATTCATAGGTTAGAGAGGATTTTTAGATCAGCCTTTGCCGGTCCTTCTAAACAAACTCAAGCACAGGATCTCTTGCAGATGTCAAAATCAAAATTTCACTCTTTCTGTATTCACAGTATGTAGCACATCTATTATTTGTAGTAGTCAAATTTTCATTTCTGCAGAAGTAGCTAAAACTAAAAAAACCCAAAAAAAACAAAACCAAAAAACCCAGCAACATAAACCCCCCACAATACAAACAAACAAACCCCACCACCCCAAACATGAAGGGTGTATATACTGGTTTGATTCTGAATCCCTTGATCTAGGTACTTGATGTTAATCCCAGTTCTTTTCAAATCAATAGTAAAAATTGATATTGACCTCAATCAGTCCAGGACTATTTCTCTTAGTTCTATTAGAAGCTTTATCATGACCCATTGTATAACCCCAAATAAGGAATTTAATCTCTGTGCCTCACTAACACGTGTAACAACACTGAGTAATAGATATAAAATACACCTAACCACTTGGACTAGGACACAGAAAGACTTATGCAGTACATTTTAAATAATGTTTTGTTACTCAGACAGAGCATGCTTTGAAAGTGATATATGCTGTCATTCTTTCCCCACCTTATTACTCTGCAGAATTTATCACAGGGAATCTTACCATTGCCCAGATAGAAGACAGCAGACTTGTCACGCGTGGTTCTAGTTCCTCCACGGGCGCTGTGACCCGGATTTCCTTCTGTCTTCATGACCCAAGTCATTACTTCAAGTCAGCATCATTTGTCTACAACTGGGATTTTGGAGATGGGTAAGTGCGGTTACTTCGTTTGCTCGAATGAGTATTCAAGATGTCTGTGATTCAGATACTCACCTAGAGAAAAATCCTGATTAAATCATAGGACAAAGGACACCTTTGTCAGTTGGTACACTCTTAGCATGTCACCCAGGTGGATTACGAAAACTTTGGCACAGAAGTCACTGTGCACTCACAAACAAGTGATGTTTTAAAGACCTAAATTTCTTGTTGAAATATATGCTCAGGTGTATTACTGTGTGTGCAATGAGCTGAACTGAACTGCGTGAATGGGGAAAAGTAACTTATTGTAAATTGTTATTTTAAAACATCATTATGCCTGCAGATCTCCATTAGCAGGTTGTTGTTGAATATGTGAATAATTTGTGCACTCAAGGAAAATGGAAGCAGTATACGGTCTTGTGGTTGGGCAGTAAGTAGCTGTTACTGCGACCAGCTACCCATAAACATACCGCAGCTCAGGTGAGGAGCTTTGGAAAGTGGGTAGGTCTCAAACAACGAGGGGGTGCACATTAACACACACCTAATGCTTACCTAGTAACAAAATGGAGGGGGGGGGGAAACCCCAACAAAGCGTATAACCGTCAGAAATAAAACCATGGGCCGTATCGAGCCCTTAAACCACTCTGCAGTAGGGAGGAAAAAAGACATTCAGTTATTTTCCTTCTCCCAGGACAAATAAATGTCCAATACAAATAAGGGTGTGCAAACAGAAATGTAAGCTTTAGTCTTTGAATACTAAATTTTTCCTTTCTTTCTTTCTTTTCTTCCCCCCCCCCCTTAGTGCTTCAGTTAGCTTACAGCCCACCTGCGATAAAGGTAGTTTTCATAATGTACTGACTTGAATTTTGTGAATTCTTTTAGCGTTATCTTCAGTCTCTTTGATTAAAAATGCATAAATATTCTCTGGGTCTTACGCTGATTGTAGTTTTATTGGTAATGCCACAGACATTCATCCTCATTGATATGGACATAAAGTAGAATTAGAATCGCAGTCGACTGTAGTGTTGTCTATAAAGAAAATATATTCAAGCTTGTTCCTTTTTAAATCAGAAATACACGAGGACTTGGTAAAAGACAATTTTGATGCTAAATCTTTTCATATTACACAGAGTTTATCAGATTACTAAGGAACCCTTTGTCTACTATAACTGCTCTACCATGGGGAATCGCACAGTGCATCTGAAAGTCGTAGCTGAGTGGGAGCAAATTGGAAGCATCTTACATGAAAGAGAAACGAAGCAGAAAACTGGTGATTTTACCACTGCTCTGGAGCTGCTAGGTAATTATAAAATATTTTGCATACTCAAAACAGAATTTGCTATATATGTACAGATACAGTCTAGCTTTAATGTGATAATATGATAATGCAACTTCAGCATTATTTCACATGCAAGAACTGGTCAACAGTATTCAATGAAGAGTTTCCATTGCAAAATGGACTTTGCACTGTTCTAGCACAGAAAAATTGGGGGGAAGTATATCAAAATCTTCTGTTTCTTTTTCATTTACCAAGAGTTTCACTGGCTTTTGTAAAAGTCTCACATGCACTTAAAACTTGCAATAAAGTGTTTACTGCAAGTTATGAAGGATTTGTTAGTTTAATTTATGCTGGCAAGTCCTAAAAAATAAGCATTAGGAAAGTCTCATTGATTTGGTCAGCTTCTGGAGTAAATAAACATATAAGTAAAAATGCAAAGGATTAATAAAGTAGTTGATTATATACTAAAAAGAAATCACAAGACATTCAGAAAACTTACAACAGCTCTACCGGCAGGATTCCTCTCTGGGTGTCAGGCAAGTATTATCATTTGTGTGAGTGACGGAACTAAAATCTGTGAACTCTGAAAACAAACCTTCACTGGAAAACCAGTTAATTTCAAGTTTATACGTGGAGTTTGACATGCTTTTTTTCTTCCTCTCAGATGCCGTTAAAAGCATTAATGTAGTGGGCTCCAGAGAGACTCACGTAATGGAAAACTTGAGTTTATCTCTTCATATCAATGGCACGTAAGTAGCAAACACAACTTCTCCCCAAAAGCATTGCCTAGTGTTTTTCCCCACTGTTTCCATAAAATAGTCAGTTGCACCCCACAGAACTGTTTCTTAAAAAAAAAAGAAATTTCCTTTGAACAAAATACTGCTGAATATTGCATTTTCCAGACTCGAAATACCATGAACTCTAAGAGCCTGAAGGAGCCCGCATCTTTCCAGAAAAGTAGAATCCTCCTACGTAAAGCAAATATTAGTTTTATATCTTTGTAAAGAGAATATTAAAAGAGAACTAGCCAGACAAAGATAGTTGAAATAATTACATTTTAAAACTGCTGTATGAATTTTTCTCCTTGACCAACGTCCCCAGCACTAAATTAAACTGCAAACTAAAGGAGAGGGTGCCCTGTTGAATAGCAGCATCCTCGACTGGCACACGGCAGTAGGGGGGTTGGGGAATAATTCTGGCAAAGTTAAGATTGCCACAAGATTAATAAGATAGAGAGGCTGCGTGCAGTGAGGCTTATAGGAATGTAGGAGAGTCATGAGCACCTACTCCGTGACCGCAGAAGTCATTTATTCTCCAGAAGAGTGACACTTTTGTGTTCTGCTATTGGGAGCTGTTTAGCCTAATGCTGGATTAAAAAACAAACAAACAAACAAACAAAAAACTCCACCAAAAACCCCCACGCCCAAACAAAAAAGATCAGTGCTGTCAGGGTCGTAGGATGGAGCGAGCAGCACCCACGGCAGAGTCCTTTGCCAAAGGCAAAAATCGTCCCAATAGACAAAGCGGCAGAGTTTGCGTTCAGAAAGTGGATGGCACATTGGCAGGAGTGGAAACTGGAGATGGCGTGCAAGTAAATACAGCCAAAGCCCACTACAGGCATGCTTGAGATCTCTAAAAGCAGGCTTGGTTTTGGGACGGCCAATGTTTGCCAGACCTAACCTCCTAGCCACAGGGCTGGGCCGGACGCAGCGTGAGCTTATGATACAAAAGCAATGACAAAGGCCTGAGAGATGGGTTATCAAAAACAAAGCTAGAAAATGAGCTGAACACATAAACATGCTGCTTTCTTTAGCAGAGTGTCCTAGAGAGATAAGGGACAAAATACTAGTAAGACAGGGTAAAGAAAAGTTCTGTTGTCAGAATCAAAGTCCGTCGTGCATAAGGTGAATCCGAGCAGAATAAGCTGGAACAAGGGTCTGAAAATGCAAATAACAGTCATCAACTAGACGTGGTGAGAAGACACATGGCCATAAAACGGATAGCACCGAGATTGCCTGATAGGAAATGAAAACCTTTCTGTTATTGTAAGGGAGTACTGTGATCCTTGCAATTTATTTACCTTTTCCAGCTATTGGTCCATTGTTCAGAGCTCATCTTACATTCTTTCCAGTTTCAGTTGTTGGGGTTTTTTTAGTCAGAAGAGTCTTGGGTGTGCTTCACTAACGCAGACAGCGATGTCTTCTGTGTGAGAAAAACAAAGAAAAAACAACCTATACCCCCTTGGAAGCGCAGGGAAAAAAGATTCCTTTTATCTTTACTGGAGGAGGACTAAGGGGTTTTCTGCACACAGCGGCCTTGCTGTGAGCCACGCAGGTGTCCCGCTCTCAGCTGAAGGGCTCGCCGTGATCGAAGCGTCACAAGGGACTCTGTCAATTGACAAATACTATAAGCCAAATAATTGTGTGGTTAATTACTTCTCTATTTGTATTTAGATTAACTTCATTATTTTCAAAATTGCTATGCCACTTTAGCTGAGTGATTCATCAGCTCTTAGCTGAAATTTTTGCAAAGTTGTCACCTAATTTTGTTTTTCTGTTTGCTCTCGTCATTTCAGCCCGCCGCTGGCATTGTGCTGGCTGATAAAGGCCGAGTGCATTCCGCTTGACGGTGAAAAATGCCATCTGGTGGTGATTAATGGCTCCTGCTACAATCTCAGCCATACCTTCAGTGATGCTGGACAGTATTGCCTCAGCGTCAGGGTGGAGAACGGCGTGACGATGCTGCAGACGTACCATGAAATACAAGTGTGGCCGACAGGTGAGGAGCGGGGAGCCTGAGCAGCAGGGAGCCTCCCGCTCCCCGGGAACCCAGTCTCAAACACGCGGGGACGATGACTACCCTGCAGATGAGGCTTCTGGAGACCGGTATAGATCCCGAAGAGCATAGGAAGCAGGGCGAGAACAGAGAGCCCATAGTGTGCCTGCTGTAATCGCTCTGAGCTGCTTGCACCCTGCTGGACCCGTAGTCTCAAGAGCATCTGGAAGCTGATGAGTTTCCTGGGAAGGCTGAGTTACTTAAATTACATATTTGTCAGTTTAAGTAGTCTGGCTCTCGTAGCTCGAGAGGATAACTAGGAAAACATATGCATCTGTAACATTCCCTTAATTAAGCAGTCTCAATTCTTCTTTTTGTTCAGTTTTGTTACGGTTTTTTTAAGGTTAGATTTTTCTAGGCCTCCGTTTCATTCCAGGTTTCTGTCCCCCCAGCCAGCAATCCCTGCTGGCTCCCCCAGGCGCGCTCACACAGGCCCCTCTTGGGTCCCTGAGTCATCTGCGGACGCGGTCAGGTGGCCGAGTGAAGAGGGGCTGACCAGGGGACAGCCAGGCTGTGACACAGAGTGGTTGCACAGTCTCACCGTGGGCCAGCGCTCGGAGGCGGGCAGGGCAGCTCGCTCCAGAAGGCACCGGCGTGCGTTCAGGGCCAAGCGTGCAGATCCTCTTTGCTGGAGGCTGCGAGCTGCTGGGCAGATGAGGTTCCTTCCTCTCCTCTTGGGGTACCACAGAGGTACAAACACCCTGGGGAGTCAGGGCTAACGCGTGTAACTGGGCAGGGGTTTTAGGCTGTTCAAGGGAAAAGACCCTTACAGCCCCACAGACTCCCTTCTGAGATTTCAGAAAGTGATCTGGGCTGAAAAATTGATTCTCTGTTACACACGTCCTTTGCTCTAAAAATACAAAAACTTCTCCTAAAACATCTTTTCCTTCTCACTGTTGCCTCTTCTGAGTGTATCATATCACTCCAGGAATGTCCCCCTGTGCTCTTTCCTAGGGATCCACCCGGCTTTCTTTGTCCTGCTCTGCGTCGCCCTGGTTTCAGTGATCCTGGGACTGGTGCTGTACACGACCTTTCGAAGTAACGCACAACAAAAAGATCTCGTGGAGGTATTCGGTTACTCTTGCTTTGAGCTGGGATAGTAATTAGGTACCTTTCGGCCATGTGCCTTCTTTAATCCCCAGGCAAACAGAGCGGGAGGGAGCATTTCCCTGGTATGTCTGATCTGTTCCATGGAAAAACCCAAACAGTGTCAGCAAGCACTCGAAGCAACAGGCACGCTTCTGGCCGGCTGCGGAGAGCTCCAACTCAAGTTGCCAGGGCTAGCAGGGGCAGTTTGGTCATATTCCCAAGCAGGTGCTTACATTGAAGTATCCCTTCTGGAGGATCTGCCTCAGAGTGGTTACACGAAAGAAAGCGGAGGATAGTGTGAGAGGATACAGGATAGTGAGAAAGGGTGGGTACGTTACCTGAAGTGGCACTAAATTGCCACTGGCCCTAGTATGTGACCTTTATCTGCCCAGCTCCCTTCCGTCTCTGGTGTAGCTTTCACCAGCTACATTACGTATTCGTAATAAGTGTGAGCTGCTGAACGAAGGGTAGCTTGCTTGGCCCTTTGGAAGGGACCTAATACACTTTACATCATGCCACAACATGAATAACACGCCTCGAGAGAGAGTGCCTGTGCGCCAGGTGTGCAGCAGGTGTAAATCAGAAGTCTGAGGCTGGTGACTGTCTGAAACTGGTTGTGGACCAAGTGCCGTTTCTGGCCCAAGGTATCCTTGTTGGACTCACTGGAGCCAGGAGGACACGAAGTAAAAATGATCTCTTTGACGTTCCTTTTCCAGGTAGCCGACTTTGACTTTTCTCCACTGTCTGATAAAAACCTGTCTTCTCACTCGGAGCCAGGCTGTGGCCAAGCATGTTGCAGATCATGTTTTCTTCGGTCATCTCAAGAAGCTGCCAGGGAGAGTCATGAACTTCTACATTCTTTTTACAAGCCAGTCAAAACGTACACGGTGTGAAGAACACAATTGCACTTTGGTTGCACTAACTGCTGAGTTTAACTTTGTCACTTACGATGAGTTAAAAGCCCAGTGCTGCATGCACGGTTTGGTTCTGCCGATGCGATGAGGTTAACCACTTTAAGTCCAGCACTTGAGTATTTCATTCTCTGAACTAAAAAAAAGCAAGCCCTGAAACACAGTAAAAGTAGCTTTGTATTTTTAAATTATACGGGTGTATAGAGTTACAGCTGTAAATGCAGCATTTTATTCTTATGAAAGATTGTTTTATGTGCAGGTTTGCTGAACTCACTACCTCTTGTAATTTCTCTGTTCCTTCTGCTGTCTGTTTCAAAGAAGAAAATGCTTAAGACAAACATACCTCTCTTTCCTATGCTACAACAATAGTACTGGAAATGGAAGTCACCCAGAATACTGTTGAATGTGTATTTGTTCTAAAGAGGAACTGACTTGTCCAGGTTGAAAAAGGCGTCGGTGCTTCCAGTGAACCAGACCACCTAATTACATTGTCTTTTTTCCTCCTGTCTTAAAAGACCCCTTTTTTAAGCTAACGGGCGTCTGTGGGACTGTGGTGGCTGGTGACCTGCTCACGGCGAGCCAGCTGCTGGCAGTAGTTTGGTGGGACGGCAGCACGCGCTGCAGAAGACGCCACATCCCCAACATTTCCTGAAGCAGTACACCACTCTCATCTGTATCAGTAGCTTCCCCCCGCCGGGCGGTTCAATCTTTTCTTTCTTATATTACTACCCAGCTAGTCACCAAAGCTCCTCTTCCAAAAAAACCCAATCAGTAGCTCAAAACTGCTCAGCAAAACATTAAATTCAAGTTCATAGTCATCGTTCAAGGCTGTATAAACTCCGTGGCCACAGCAGACTATCTTCTACTATCAGCTTCGTGCTCAGCCAGGCGCCGCCCCCGCCACCCGCACGTCTGAGTACCCTGGGGGGAGGATTTTAAACAGAAGTGCCTTTGTGGCCATTTCTTTTTTTAAATGTGACACACCTTCCCTGCCCTCTGATTTAAAGGCTGTGGGTATTATGGGCTTGGGGTTTTTCAAGTATGTCATAATTTCTCAAATGCACCGACCAGGAGATGATTGCCTGAATATGAGGGGATTTACCATGAGGTTTTCGGGGTGCTCATCTCACACGTTCAACTTGTACGTTTCCTTCAGTTTGTCTGTGAACAAAATTACATGACCTCAGAATGGCTTTGTTAATTAGCTTGATGCATTCAAAATAGAATAGGATCATCTAAGATAACAAATGATCCAGTAAAACCAAATTTTTGACAAAAAGTACTTTCCAAAGCAGAACTTACTTTTGGCTTTTTTCCTAAAGAGAAACTGTATTTGTAAGCGAGCTTGTTTGTTGGTTAGGAGTGGTGTCCTCTGCATTCCTTCTCAGCGCCCTGGTGTCAAACTCTTATCTTCAGTCATATTCAGTCACTGTTAAAAATGTGCCTCTCCTTGGACTAGCAAAGAAGCGATTGTTCTCGAGAGCTGCAGCTTTATTGCTCATTGCTGAGATCCCAACCATCTGAGCCACTGCCAAAGCTATGTGACTTCTTCTGGGGTGTCAGTGTGCTCTGTAAATGGCTACATGGTCCTTGGGCACTGGAAATAACAGATTGTGATGTGAAAAAGGCAGCTCAGAGCGACAGTGGCCCTAGACAGACTGCACAGTGGCTCTCTGCAGCCAGAAGTTTAGTTTGGGCTTCTTTTATTACATTTGTGACAGACATGTGACCCTTGCTACTGTAATACACCTAAAGACAACCCCTTGGCGCACTAACGAACGTGTAAAAAGCCCTTTCTTCTCCGTACTGCACTCCTAGCAAAGACAATAATGATGAGAGAGCAGGCTCAGTTACAGGTAGCTGCAACGGGGGTCACTGGGGTCGGAGGAAGGCTGTGCCGAAGGAGTCAGAGCTGTGCTCTGCCCCGTTGCCATTAACACCCAGCTGATTCGAAGGGTATCACGGGGCGCTCTGTGCCTGCGTGCTCTCCCCAGTGCGCCCGAGCTGAGATACGACCGATCGTGCCAAACCCGGCTAAAGTGGACGTCAGCCCCCAGTCAAAAAAAAGAGGGCCGTGGAGTTATGATATAACGACAGGCCTAAGAGGATCCCCAGTGTCCTAGTGAGGAAAAGAGGGCAAGTGTCCTTCAGGAGAATGTCGGCTCCTAGTGTCCTCCTAAAATGAACAAAGGATAGCGACGGGGTCAAATGATTGAGAAAGGTAGAAAAGATAAAGTGCTGCAAAGTAGAAAGTCAACACGATGAAATAGTGGAAGATCTTATTCAAGAGCAGATGGAAAAGAATAGCTGTTAGAAAGACAGACATCTCTTGCAAAAAATAAGCAGTGGAGAAAGTACACTTAAAAGGGCACGTCAAGAAGCAAATTAACCAAGAAAATTTAAACCACCTTAACAAATTGAGGTGTAAGTATGAGAAATATTCACACGAACATGTTCCCGAATCCAATATGAAACTGCTTCCTGCACAAAAGACTGATCTGTGGGTTCAATAAATGCCTCTGAAATTGAAGACAAAAGGTAATTGAGCGGTTCAGGATGGAGCAGGGAGATTAGTGGGACGTAACAAGGATCAGCAGGAGGATTCATTTTGTTAACCTTAGAAATCAATGACCTGGAAAAAGGAATGTTCAGCAAAACGATGAAACTCACTGATTCAAAACAAGAGTCCAGTGAGCGCAAAGCCAAAGAGCAATTCAGTTCAGGTGATAAGCAAGAGCGTGAGCAGATAAAAAGTTTACGCAATAAGAATTAATTACAAGGAAATGCATTTGAGGACAAAAATGTTCTGGAAAGGCACAGTATAAAAACACATGGTAAAGCAAAAGAACTTCTGTTACTCTGTCATTTGTCATATAAACAATGGTACCGGTTTGTGCTGTAGACGTGGGGGCAAATTAACCCTTTATCTTAACGGCAGAGCGTAAGGCTCAGCAGCTGAACGCATCAAGGCTGAATTCTGTCTTTCATCTCTGGAAAGCGGATTGCACAGCCCCTGCTGCCACCACAGCCGGAATTTGCAAGACCTCTACTGCGTTTGCTGGATGCTGTAGAGATGGAAATTGTTTCAGCAAGAGGAAGGTGAAGAACTTCATATTTAAATGCTCAGCATTATTATTAGATAATCAGCCAACACTTCACCTTGATTTTGGAGAGCCAGTGCCAGTTTCCGTGGAAACTGAGGTGCTATCCTGCAGCTGTCACAAAATTGTTTCAGTCCTGCAGATCTCAGCTTTGACAGCCCACTGAGCACGGCAAATGTGGATTTTTAAATTGCAGCCACCAAGATGGGGAACACAGAAGTTCCAGAAACTTCTTGGGCCTCATCTGTCAGAGCTGGGTATGCTCATCGCCCGCGTGCGTAATTCCTACGGCAGCGTGCGTAAGGACAGCAGCTGCAGTATACAGTGGGTCTGGTACAAAACCTCACAACTGCACGACAACTGACACAACTGCAAGAGCAAATTACACCAGAGCACTAGTGAAATACTTCTCTGGTCCCACGAAATTTCTAATGCATTTACTCACAGCAGTCCTGGGAGGCAGAGACTCGGTACTATCACTGCTCACAGGCGGCAAAAGGGAGCCGTACAGGGTGCGGGGCTGCCTGAGTGCCGAGGCAGCTGTGGGAGCCTGCATAGAATTCAAGATTAAAAAGATTAAGGAACGGTGCAGACCCTCTGCCTAATCTTGGTTCTTTTCACGGTCTGTGGGGCGAGGTGCGCACTCCACTCAGGCTGCCCTGTAGGGACTCCAGCGTGGCTCTCCCGCCCGCCCGCCGCGGCTGCTCCGGGAGCGCACGGCAGATGTCCCCCGACGCGCGGGAACGCCGCACAGCCTCACGCTCCGCCGTGGCAGCCTGCAGCCACCATGAGACTTCAGCGACTGTTGTAACGCACGCCTCGCTGTGGCATGTAAGCTAAATGCACAACCAGATTGGAGAGAAGATGCATATTATTCACAAGCCAAGTGCGGTATTTGGGGCGCCAGCCAAGCAGCCACGGGAAGCGACGCCGTGTGGATCCCTACGCACAGAAACACTCGTCCCGCGCCGGCTGAGCCCCGCGTCTCGCACTGGAAGGTGATGGATGGACAGCTGGAGTGCGCTGCACAGGCAGCGTCACTCCCAGGAGAGAGCGTTCGGCACTTCATCCGTGCCCTTGGCACACCACCACCCCGCACCGCGGTCCCCGGCGCCCGCGGGACTCCCGCCTGCTGGTGGGACCGGGCCCGGTCCTGCGGGTGAAAGCAATGTGACTGTCCATAAAGGGGAGTCAGTGCAGAGTTTCAATCTACAATGACTTAAATTAAGGAATATGAAGAAGAAAGCAGTCTGCAGTACAAAACAGATTCTGTGTGCGCACAGCTGAGCGTTAATGCTTCTTGAAATCCCCTGGAGGGGGAATGTCATCCCCATGGCTTCAGTGGAGGGTCTGGGAAACCGGGAAGCAGAAGAAGCAACAAAGAGGCACATTCTGCTTCAATAGCTCTGTAAGCTCAGTCCTTCCTGGTAATAGAAATTAAGACTCTGTCATTTAAAGCTTCTTTGCAGCTACAATTTAGATACAAAATGAGAACAGACCACAGCAATAAAAGCTCTCTTATCTGATCAACAGCATGTACTTAATAGCAAAAAAAAAATTATGCCATAGGTTTTTAATGTCCTTTCAGGTTCCTGTCCTTAATCTATTCTTCTTTCATCGTATGCAAGGTACTTCTAATATTTTGAATTAAATCAAAAAGGAAAAAATAATCTAAAAAATCCAAACGCACTCACTAATTAAATAGCAATGCCCTTACTTTCATTCATGCGATCTTGATAAATTACAGTCTCCCCATACTAATTAACTTCAGGTTTAATGAATTTCTCTCACCACCCCAAGCTATGTACCAAAACACAACATGCTCAATTTAACAAAAACAAGCCAATATTGAAACTGGCCGGTTTGATTCTGCTTCAGGAAAGCAGCGAACACGTGCCCAAGTGCAAGCAGAGGAGCGGAGCTGGAGGAGCTGTGGAAGGGCCCCAGGGGACGGCGAGCAGCTCTGCTTCAGCGGGAGAGCCCGGCTCCCCGCGCCACAGCAGAGGCCCTTCAGCGAGCGCCCGCGCCCCGACAGCTGGGGGTAACGCAGACCCATTTCTTAGCCTACTGTCGGACTTTTTCCACGTGCAAGTCACGCTCGCAGAGAATCCAGAGCATGTTCAGGGGTGGCAGGGGACACGCAGGACCGTTTCACACCAGGCAGCGCAGCGCAGCGTGTTCGCTGCCCCGTGCAGGAGTGCTGCAGCCACGAAGGCAGATCTGCATTTCTGACCTGATCCCCCCAGCGCTCAGAGCAGTTCCTGCAAGGCCCTGTATTTGCGTGTTGAAGTGTTTTATCGTATTGAATTAGACCATTAAAGTAAGGTATTTCTGTTATTAAATCATCTGTATGCTTGCGGAGTTGATCAGGATTATAAGACAGTCAATTTCAGTGAAACCATTGTGGGAAAATAGGAGGGCCATTACCCAAGGCGGTATGAGAAAGTGACTGGCAGCCCCTGGTCCCGGGGGAGGGACAGGTCAATACACCCCCCTGAGCCACCGGGGAAAGACTTGGGGTTGTGTTACAGCTTGAGTTTTGAATCTGAAATTATTCCAGGTAGATGTACTTGTGATATTTGGAGTTATTACTTGTGATTTTTTTTCTCTCTCTAACAGCAGTAGGATAGTGATGCTCTACCCTGTCGAACAACTGCAAGATTTCGCTTACAGATAAAATTATTCCTTCTTGGTAAGATGAGTGTTTCATATCACAGGTCCACCTCCGCAGGAGGAGTGAGGCATCCATCGCTCAGATATCTCACCGCAGATAGCAGTTGCATTCTGAAGTATCCTTAAGACTGGTCCAGGCCACGCAGCTTGGATGGGGAGGGGGAAACTTTCAGAGGCAAGTGGATTTGCAAATAGCCATTAGTTATTCGGGTTTTATTCTCTTTTCTCTGTTTCGTTCTGTCCTTCCCTTTGGCTTGGTAATAAGTAGTGGGAAAACCTGCTTGCAGACAGGAAGACACCGTATAATTAAAGGTAAAGCATTCTATATAGTTCTGTAGGAGAGACATCCTTTTTCATAATACAGTATGTGAAAAATCAGGTAAGCAGTGCATACATTTTTTATGAACAGGAGGACCCTCAACTAGTACTAATGAAGCACAGAAAGAAAAGACAGGACTCTCAGTAGGGAAATACCATCCATTAAATGCCTCCCTGGGGATCAAATGACACTTACAATTGAGAGACACTAACTGCCTCCTACATCTCAGCTGGTACCAGCAGGACGCCTATTTGTAAGGATTTGTGCTGCCCGTGCTCTGGTAGCCCAAGATGCCACATAAATATTTTCTGATCTTTGCAGTAGATATTACCCCTTTCTTCCCACAGACCAGGAGCCTGATTTTACCTTTTAAAACCGCTGATCCTGCCGAAGAATGAGCACAAGAGCAGCCCCGTGAGCGTGCACAGGCCCACTGAAGTCAATGGACCTGCTGAACGTGTGTTCCGAATGTTTTCTGATCAGGGCTTTAACTACGTCACCCTTTACAACAAGACCTCCATGGTTCTTTTTGCAAAAGCATACCCGCCTTTTACTAAATACCTATCACCAAAGATCAAAAGGCTTTTGAAATATGTCCCCTAAGAAAAGCAAAAAATGAGAACTTGGAAATTCATTCAGTTCAAAACTGATTAAGCAAAGGCAGCTCTTTGATCAGTAAAAAAAGTCCTCAGTTTCAAAACAATGAACACTTTAATAGGGACCCATTACATTCCTGCGGGTGTGTTGTCCTTGAGGCACACCTTGGGCTCTCGTGGGTGTCACCGTCAGGGCTGCCCAGCGCTCGGAGGGACGTCTGTCTGCTTTTCATTACAGCACCACTGGAAAACCCGGCAGCTCCATCCGTGTGCTAACTGTTGCCTCTGTTTGGCTTTCCAGGGTACACGGTAATGTTTGCACCGGAGCTCCCTGGGGTTTTATATATATAGATATACACACACACAGACATACACATGTATTTGTGCAATCTCCACTGCTGTTCAAATGAGAAATGCACAGTGATTCCTTCCTGCTTTGGATTTTACATGACTCCTAAAAAAAATAGTCACAAATAGCAGAGATTAAACAGCAATGTCAAGGTCTGAGAGGAGAGATTACAGATCCCATATCCGCAGATGTTTGCAGCCGCTGACGGTCCTGTGATTTAAAGAGCTGTTCTCCCACGTCATTACAGGACAGGCAAACGTCTGCCACAAATAATCATCAACACATCCTACCCTTCCCCAGGGAGCTTAGTTCGGATCAAACAGAGCCTGTTCCAAACTTGCCATGCCCGGTGCAGAGGTGGCCACAGGTCAGGGACAGGGGCACTGAAACTGTCCTCCAGTGTCAGGAGCTCGTCAGGGTGTAAGACGCAATGAGGACACTTAATAGCCACGCTAAACCAGCAGGAATTCACCCCTCGCACGCTGCTCATTTTCAGCTGCTACAAGGTGATGAATTGTCCGTGAGTTTGGGAGGGTCATAGATATACGGGTGTTTTTATTAACCACCAGCTTTCTGCTGCTTTTCGCACCACAGACAGAACACAGATGTGCAAATTATGTAAAAACAAAATAATTCCTGAGGATCAACTGTCATGAAAGGAGAAACTACTCCAAAGCAAGCTTTTAGATTAAAAAAAGAAAAAAAAAAACGAGGACAATATCAGGACATTAGAAAGGGACTCTCTGTCCAGAAAGAGACAGAAGCAGCCGTAGCATCCTTCAGGGAAATATCAAAGTGAAGGAAAAAGCAGAAAAAGTATGAGGCTATTCTATGGTTTTGGAATTTTCTGGGTAACATCTGTGCTTCTGTAAAAGGTACTCCTGGGAGCCAAGGAGAAAGAAAACTGTAACCAGGGCCTAGGTGCAACATTATAGAGAGTTGTCGGAAAAGGTGGGTATCGTCATTCACTGGCAGAGGCACAAAGCAAACTAATCACCCTCTTGAAGTGAGAAAGCTACTGTGCAGGGAGATGGGTGTGAATTCACAGCTCGCTGGTTCCTTCGCGCAGGTTTTTCATGCGGATGCTCTGCCAGGAGAGGTGCCGTTAGCCTCAGAGAGCTGCCCTGCTCCTGGAGCACTCCCTAGCGCTTGTCCCCGTCCCCGCACTGGACCTGCCCCATTGAGCAAGCCATGGGAGCACTCCCCAGTTCACTCCAGCCAGCTCCCTGGGGCCAGGGAACACCAGCCACGGGGCCGGCTGGCGCCAGCCCTGCCGACGCTGCCCGTGCCGAAGGCGTGCGTGCTCCTGCAGAGCCTTCTGCCGGCAGACGGGAACGGGCAGCAACCTCTGGCAGAGAAGCACCGAGGAGCATCTGGATCAACAGCATCTTCCGTTGGCACAGCTGGACCCGCACCAGGGCATCTGCGCTGTCCGAGCAAAGCAAGCTGCTTCACACTAAGGAACTCAGGGCCCTCGCTGATGTGCTGTCGGTTCACAGCCTGGTTTACTTGCTACTCATCGTTTACACAAGCTCAGAGCCAGCCTTGCTGTTTTCTTCCCTCTCTCCCTAGAAGAGCAGCTTCACTATCAGTAATTTGGGCAACACAGTGTCTCCTGGGTACAATGAACATACAGAAGTCCCCTTGCAAACCCCAGTTATGTGGCCGCTGTTGTGCTGTTCATTAACAGCAACGTGTTGCAGTGTTTGAGCCAGCAGAGAAGCTTGAAAGAGAACAGAGCTGAGCAGCTCTGTTGGACTCGGTTAACACATGCACAGCAGGTTTGCCATTTTACAGAGCCGCACCTCGCTTCTCTGCTATCCCAGACTCGCTGGGAGACTTGAAATACCAAATCCCATGCTAACACACGTTGGTCTGACCCCACTGTGGTCAACTCTGGTTTACACCACCCACCAGTCTAAAACATGCGGAACCCAAAAATGTTAAACCCTCAGAGGATCACAGAGTCACAGGATAAATCGGACTGCAGGGGAGCCCGGGAGGTCTCTCGTCCAACCTGCTGCTCAAAGGGCGTCAGCCTGAGCTCAGACCCGGTGGCTCTGTCCAGTCGGGTCCTGAAAACCTCCAAGGACAGAAACGGCACAGCCTTTCTGGGCAGCCTGCTCCACTGCTGAGAGTCCCCATGGCGGAAAGGGTTTTCCTTTTACTCAGTCTGAATGTCTCCTGTGTCTGTTTATGCCTGCTGTCTCTTATCCTCCCGCTGCACACCCCGGTGACGAGTCTGGCTCTGTCTTCTGGAGCCTTTACTGTCACAAGGCTTTTTCTTCCCAGGTGCAAGACTTTGCATTTGTCCTTACTGAATTTCGTAGGTTCCTGCTGTCCTTTCCGCCTGCCAAGGGCGCTCTGAATGGCAGGTCTGCCCTCAAGCTACAGACAGGTCGCGCCCAGAATTTGGTGTCACCGGCAAACTTGGCAAAAGCATGCTCCATCACCTGCTGCAGCCCACTGGTAAAGGCCAGAAACTGGACAGACCCCGGAGTACTGCACTTGTTATGCGCCTTTGAGTGTGACCAGGATGGATCAGTTTTTTAACCCACTGAGTTGTCTGTCCGTCCAGAACGCAGTATCCCACACTACAGAGGAGTATTCTGGGAGACTGCTGAAAGCCTTGCTGAAGTCAGGGTAAATGACACACACTGTTCTTCCCGCATCCACAAACCCCGTGGTTCTACCATTGAAGGCCATCAGATCGGCCGGGCATGTTCACCCTTGGTCAACCCGTGCTGACTGCTCCCTCACAAGTGTGTCCCAAGAGGAACTGTTACTTGATGCAAAGGCTACGGAAAAGTCAGACATCATCAGATATTCCCATTCAGCAGCACCAACCACAACCAAGTTTAGAAGCATCTACAGCCGAAGCATCTTTGTTTTAAAGACAGATATCACACAGCAGACGGTCCACGGGTTGGCTGGTGCCAGAGTGAGCCCTCTCCTAGCTGAGCAGGACCTCCCAGCTAAGAGGGTTCAGTCGGAAGATGTGATGAAACACTTCCATCAGAAAATCAAAATTGAAAATAGTTCATGATCAGCGCTAAAAACAGTAGATTAGGCAATGAGTGCATCTAACCAACTACTTCAGGAGCAGACACACAAAATCATCTTTTGGAAATATTCCTGCTACCCTAGAAGTTGCTGTTTCTTATACAACATCCCAAATTTTGATGTATACTGGGGCACATTCTTAGTGCTGTATAATTTTTAAAACAGATGGGGCTCGTTTAGTTCCAAAGCTCTTGAGTATGTCATTTTTAAATACAAATCTGGAAAATTTCCACTTAATTTATGCCTCAAAGTTAGCATGATTTCACAGCAGCTGGATCTGTTCCGCTGACTCGTACGCTCCGCGAACAGAGCCTGTACCTACAGACTCACATCTGTCTTCAAGAGGGATACAGACCCACGGAATGCAAATGTTCCACCAGCGTGCAGGTGGGACAGCATTGCTACTTGCATGAGATTTTACTTGGGGCTTTAAGGCAGGCTGTGCCATTTCGGATTCACACTCAATTCTTTATCTATTCTGCACGTGCTGTAAAACTGTTGTAGAATTTTTTGAGAATTTACTTTCTTATTTTAAGCAAGACCATTTTTTATATTCCTTTAGCATTGTAACCAAGTGCCTTAGTACCATCTGTCGAATTACTCACATGGAGCCATAAAAACATTCCAAAATAATCTAATATGCCTTTTATTTGCTGGTGAGTGCCACAATTTAAAATATTTCTAATTCAGATTTGACATGGCTACTAATCAGCGCTCAATAGTGGAGGACAAATAAGTATTTTCTCTTTCAAATGATATGTGGCACTGTAACTTTTCAAAACATGCAATGTATATATTACCAGCCCAGCACTCAGTCTCACAAGTCCTGAAGTTTTGGAGCATGACATTGCATTGTTTGGGTGTAGAAGAGCCTGCAGAGCCAGAGCCACAACATTTTAAATGGGATATATTTTTTAGCCTTGAAATGTCGGAGATATATGTGGCTATATATTTTTTAAAATTGCTTCCTTTCTCCTGAAAGGGAAAAAAGATTGTTAAGTGGTTTTATTGTGGCACAGAGGGAATCACAGTGGCTCTGAGAGGAAATAACATTGCAATCAAAAAGTCTTCAAGAGTGCATCGAGGATCCGGTGAGCCGCACTGAACCAACCCTCGGCTTCCCCCGCGGATCCCGGGAGGGTGAGCTCTGGTGCTCTGCAGGAGTCAGAGACACCACGCGGGGAGGGAGGAAAACAAGGTTCCTCGCATTTCAACACCTTAGTGCCAGTTTGCCTGCAAACCCCCAACGCATTCTGCAAGCTGAAGCAATGGCAGCTACAGTTTACGTTATTCTCCTTTTTCTAACACCTTAATACAACATTTAATGCTAGCTTCACTGTCACAGCCTAAAGGACGACTGCCACACAGACGATCTGACAAGAAAACAAACAAGTGGCTTTATTTTAGGTGGCTTAAGAGGAAAATGCACATAATATAGCATTTCTAGCTTTGCTCGCAAAACCGTGCCGATAGCGCCTGGACATTTTCGGCAGCCCAGAGAGCAAGCAAGGCCGTGGGTGCTACTGAAAGGCAGTGGACCAGGAGGGGTCCTGCTAGGAACAACCCCAGCTCTGTTCTGAACATTGTCCTTCTTAGGTTCCCGCTTATCAAGATGGCTTTTACGAAGTGAGTAGCCCAGGACTGCATCACTGCCAGAATTTCACTTATCTTTAATGCACCTTTGCTGTTCTTTGTCCTTGGTGGGACTTTTATAACAACTCCATTATAAAAAAGGCTGACAGCATACCAGGTGAGCGGTATCTTTTCAGGCACTTGGAAGCACCGCAGGTCTGCAGTAACTCAGGACAGGTAGCACAGATGCTCTTAGATCACAAAGCTCTACAGACGTACAGTAAACATATATGTGCATCCAAACTTTTATAGGCGTGTGATAAAGGGCATGTTCCACCCAGCTCTGACTGCTCCGTAAGCACCGCAGGTGAACTCTCCCAGTCTCTGTTCTAACATTCAGAGGAACATGGGGATTTTTCTGCAATGCTGTAAATGATACAGACCTCTAAGCAAGAATAAGATTTCCAGCTTTTACACACTCTGCACAAAGTCTCCATTGAAAGTAGCCCCCTTAGGTCCCTCTGTCTCTTGTCCCTGGGTAACTCAGCTGTGCTACTCCCTCAGAAGCCTGTAGGAGGGACACGATGGATCCAGACGCTGCAGATGGAAAAGGCAGCTAAGTAAAGCACTTCACTTCAAAACCTGTCTCATCGCACAGGAAACTCCTGTGTAGACAATCCTTAGTCATCATTGTTTAAACCCAAGTCAGGGATTTTTACACACTTCCTCCTCGCTCCTTCATATGTACCTTCCTCCAAAACCCAAAACAGACAACATTCACAGATTTGACACATCGCTGTAGTCACACAATTTCTAAATAGTCTTGTGTGGTTCAGACAAAATTAGATTTTCAGAACTCACACTGATGTCAAAGGACTCAAAAGACAGGAGCCTGGTGGTCGGCAAGGTAAAGCAGGCGCGGCAGAGGATAAAGCTGGTATTTCGAACAGCACGCTGCTGGGCTGGTGCTGCCCCACAGCGAGGAACCACGTCACCCTGAGAGGCACATGTGCCAACAAGAAGTAGCAGTCCTTGCCCCTGGTTCCGTATCTGTCGGCTCACGTGAGCCGGGAACCGCAACCTGCTGCCTCCCCAGGGGCAAGACACTCTGATGAGCTGGATCAGCACCATGGTGGCTTTTGACTGGGAACATCTCCCATTTATACCAGGTTTCCACTAATAGGCTTAATGTCCAATTTGCAAAAATATGTATGTATTCTGAAAGACTGTCCCTGATGGTTGCCAGCCCTTGTGCAGAGGGATGCAATCCAGAAATCCAGAGTTGCTAGGCTCTGTCTGGCTTGGTCTCTCTCACACACAAAAAAAGAGTATTTCTCTTAAGAAACGAAGGTTCCTACTGAAACTGTATCTGTTATGGAAACCTGCTGTCCCTCCCGAGGGCGCTGCCTTGTCGAAAGCCACAGCCCAGAGCCGTATGTGACCAGGTCACATCACGCAGGGAGACGTGTACACATCCAAGTGGTGCTGGTGGGAGCTGGCGACAGATTGCTGCCCTGGGAGAGGGACCTGCCTGTTCCTCAGCCCGTGTAAAAGGACTGAGCCCCGGGGCTCCATGTGTAAAAGGCTCTGCCTGTGCTGGTTGAGCTACAAGAGGAATCCCAGCACCTCAAACACGGCAATTTGCCTTTGCTTTAAGGCGATGACGGTGGGCTGGGCTGTGTTAACCTCTCTCACACTAGACAGGGTACTGCATAAGCAAGATGAACACTGAGTCAATAGGGACAGGTTGCAAAGCCCTCCCCCGTTTGTTATCTAGAGGCTTCCCACACTCCATACTTCAAACAAAGGTGAGATTTTCCATTGTTTGAAACCAGTCACAAAGATGCTTCTCCTCCCTAAATCTCTGCCTGTTTCCAGTACACCACCAATTTCTGGTTTTAAGCTTGAAATGGCGTGAGTTTTGTGTGCCTTTGCAGTTCTGCTCTCCAGTGGGAACCTGAGAAGCTGAAACACTGCTGAGAAGTGTGTCCTCACAGGGGTTTCGGCCCAGGTTTGAAGACTTGTGACATTCAAACGGATGACAGAAGCTTTAGAGAAGTGTCTGAACGTCGGGTTATTCTTCTGAACTGCACTCAGACACCAGCCCCTAAGGAGTTCACCCATCATTTTTAGAACCTTATTAGCTAGAGCTTAAGGGAAATAGCTATAGATTTTATTCAGCAGGGACATTCTGCCGTGTGGAGCAATGCTCTCTGCAGTCATTTCCTTTTCTGCAGTGTTTCAGTATTGCACATTATTTAGGCATCAGATCTGAACACAAATAATTGTATAATAAAAAACAGTGACTCAACAGGTTATTGCCACAATAACTCCTACATCTCCACTGCGTGCAGAGTTAGCTTGGTTGCCTGGCCCACTTGGGAAGCAGAGGTAGGTCGTGCCGTTCCTAGTCACTCAGTGCCATTTATCCTCCACCGGACAGAAGCACACGTCGCTCAGTCAGTGCGTTATTGAGACCATGGGGCATACTCCAAACTGAAGGAGGGGAGAGGGAAAGCAGACGTCCGCTTATAACTATTAGCAAATCCTTCCTACACCTCTCTCTAATGCTGCTTCTCCCATTCTTTAGTTTGCAATTAAATGCAGAGCTTATGCAGGGAAGGTAGAGCAGGTGGAAGCACTTCCATCCCGTCACACTCTTCACTGTTGTGTTTCCTCCTGCAATGCCCTCTTCCGTTTGACTTCGTATCCCACAGCCAGAGGGATGAGGGCATCATTTCCTAGTCTTCCTTACTAATTTCTGGAATATTCATAAAACTAAACATGAGAAAAGAGAGAAGGAAACCAGGGATTCATTGATACAAACACTCACATTACTCCTACAAGTTTGCCACAGTACACTCGGGAGAACACAGACCCCGAACTCCACAAAGAGATGGTGCTTTTAAAAGTTTGCATAATTACAGAGGCTGGCAACCCCGCAAATTCATGCAACATGATGGAAAATCCCACATCTCTGCATTACAGCTTCAGCCACAGTTACAGCAGACTGGAAAAGCGTGCTATAAGACTCGGAAATAACCTAACAGCTTTTCAGTGGAGTACAGTCACCCAATTCTCTTCCTCGGTTACAGTGTCAAAATCTCTGCAGTTTGCATTTCAAAGACAAAGAAGGAAAAACCACAGAGTGAGCTAGGGAGGTGGTCAGCATGCGGAGCAAACCTATGAGATGCGGCAACTCCCCCTCTCTCCAGACACCGCAGGGGTCCCCCAAAGCCCCAGGGAATTACAGCGCCACAAAGAGGAGCAGGACTGAACGCACCGTGTGTGCAGGCAGCACTGGCATCGCTGAAATCACTGCACACAGCCATTTCTGCTCACTTGACTTCTTAGCGCTTGTGACTCCCCTTATAGGAACACATTACAGCTCATTGCAACAGCAGCCGCTCACCCTGTCACATCTCATCGCACGCCAGAGGAGGCTGCCCTTTCATCTCTCTGTTTTTTTAAGCTAAGCTTTAGCACATCAGGGGGAACATCTTTGAAATCCTCACTGATTCCCACTGGAAACAGTGCCAAGTGAAAGAATCATTTCCCACGGACATTTTCTTTCCCCAGGGCCACAAGCAGGCTCAGCTCAGCCCTGCTCACAATGTCACCTAGAAACAAAACAAGCCCAGACCCCAGCACTGCTCCTCTTCCAGCAATATTTTCTGGGTCTGTTCAAAGACGACAGCTCTCCTGTCCCAGCCCCAGCTGAAGGCTCAGTGGTGGCAGAGGGCAGCCGCAGAGCTATCAAGGCAGCTTTGACAGCTTTTGGAAGCTCATTTAGCCTCAGCTTGGACATTTCAGCCCAAACTGCGTGCCAGGGCTGGGCAGGAGAGGTTTACGGTTTGGTACTTTGGGCTGGAGCATCCCTGGAGTAGGGTGACAAATGGTGCCCCGGGAGACGGATGCAGCTCTGTGCACGGCTCGTTCCTGGGATGCGCCAGGCCTCGGTGCTGGAGCGCGTCCTCCCTTCGGCCGTCATCTCGGTGCTTTTCAATCTGAAGCAGCACTGGNCTTTAAGTCTGAAGCAGCACTGGGAAGAAACGTTTCACTACAGCGAAGAGCCTTGTCTCATTATCTGCATGGCCGTTTTGATGAATTATAAAGAGCTCATGCTGCTTGCTAAGCATGTTACAGATGCCTTGCCACAGGCAGATTTTTTTTGTATTTTTGTTTTAAGTGAAAGATATGTTTTCCAGAGGTTGCCTGTAAATTATAGAATGATCTTTGTGCAGCATGGAGACTGGGTGCTCTTGCCAGTTTGGAAACACTTGTACAGCACTCACGCCAAGCATGTACTCTGGATTTTGTTTTAGGGAATGCAGGACCATTCTCTCCATTACATCTACATAGCCTCACAATCAAACCTTTTATTGTTTTCACAATTTTTAATTTCTCCTCAAAGCACCCCTGTGAGACAAGACATTTTATGATCCCCTTTTTTCAAAGAGAAACTTCAAGATTTGTATGGATCACAAAGAGATTTAGGTACTTAAGTAGAAAGTGGAAGCCTAAATCCCACTGCAATGAGCCAGAGATAAGCCCTCAATAGGACTGAAATGCTTTAATACTTCACTGAATTGCTGCCTAAGTGATTTGCCCAAGGTCATGCAGGACATTTGGAAAACCAGATCCAAACTCCACACCTTGCTCAATAATTACTCTCCCTGTATAGGATGGAAATTCAGTAATTTTGCAAGCTCCTTTGGGAAAAGAAGACACGCAGCAGGTATCTCTGCCCGCACATCACGTATCGATGCAACGATTCTGCTTCCCAGCTTGTTTGGAGGCAGCCTGGAAATCTCAGCACAGGACTGCACTGCACCTGGCCGACAGCACCGACAGCACCGACAGCAGGGCAGAGACTTGAGCCAAAATCCCCTGAGTTCCACCCAGTTCCTTAACCACAAGGGCAGTCCTCCCCGCGTCATCCCTCTTCCCTCTGAGGGGGGTCAGGACGGGTGAACGGTGCCTTTTCAAACCCCACAGAGAGCGTTTGATGTGGCGGGGCCTGAAGTGACTCTTTCAGAGTCCCTGAGCCTCTTCCATCCTCACAGAAAAACAAAAATCTTCAGATTTTTTGTTTTAAATTCAGCTCTAGTTACTGCTGAGCTCTAGAAGCAGCATGTACACACAGGAAGCTTTATGCCTCCCTGACTGGTGTCAGGCAGAAAGTAAATTATTTATGAAAGCGCTCCATGTGATATTTTAGTTTGGATTTAAAGAGGCAGGAATGATGGGAAGGAGAGTTTTAAAAAAAAAGTTAAAAATGCATTCAAACCTGAGTCTTTTAGTTTTGCTGAGGATCCACTCCCTGCTAAGACTGGTTGCACAGAAGCATAAATATGATCTCATCTCTATTTACATGGCTAATCCCATTCACTTCAGTGGACTTGCTCCTAGTTGCCACCGATTTATACAGGATAAAATTCAGAATTTGTCAAAAAACATCTCTGGTGCCAGCACTTTGGGGCTGAGGGGCGTTTGCAAATGCAAACCCACTTTTCCTCCCACCGCCTGATCCACTTGTAGCTTCTCATTTTCCATGCACAAAATTCCTCAATCCATTTCTTAAATCAGCAGTAGCCAGACAGCCCCTACCAGCCCTTGCTACGCAGAACAAAATTGCCTGAAACACTGTGCTGCTGCAGAAGGACTAAGATCCCAAATAGTGGAATAAAGCTGACAGTAATATCCCAAAGTTTGCTAGGTGTCATTTCAAATCAAATATTTCTAAGTGACTGTGGCTTAGAACAAAGCCCATCACCTTAACCATCACCAAAGGTTTAACCTCTAAAAGCACACTAAAGGCAGGTTTTTGGAAAGGACAGAGCAGAAGTCATTCCTTGAGATCAAGCCCTCTACCTGCCTGCTACTTGCATATATAGTAAGCCTGGCTGGAATTTCACAGAGGAGTGAAACGGTAAAACACCTCAATAGCTTTTTAGCGTGCCAGGGTCAGGCCACTGAAGGCAGGGCACGAGCCTGAGCCTCATGTCATACCTGACGTGAAGTTGTGCATCAACTCGCCCACAATTTCAGCAGACCGCTCCAGGGAGCTGATTCCAGTTTGCTTCTCTCCCCATTGACATGATAAATCTGTGTTTCCGCCCTGGGTTTAGACCCTTAAACCATGCGCTTTTGCCGGACGCTCCCCCACGACCACGGCTAAGCCGCAGGGCTGTGCTCACGCTGACTGCAGAGTTGCAGCTGCCCTCAGTTCTCATGAGATTATTGTGCTCTCAGTAACATCTTCCTCTCTTTCATTTCACTGTCCCAATCCAAAAATATTATTAAAATGTGAGGAAAGAAAAGAAGTTGAAGTGCCTGGCATTATCCATCCTGCCACATGTGGCAGGCTTCACCCACACCCAGCAGCCGTGCAGGTAACAGACAGCTGGAGACACGCTTCGGCTGCTTCACCGGCCCAAACTCTGGGCCAGTCCAAGGTGGGCAACATCTGAGTAAAGGCTCCCGGGTTGGTACCGCCTGCAACGTTTGCACTGGCCCCACCTTTGGGTTTTAAACCTCAGTCTCTGACGTTTCACCTTGTTCAGACACATTTATTTCGAGGCTTGCCCACAACACAATTAATATATAATTATTCAAGTGTCCTGGGCAAAACCTAAGAGACTGGCACCTTCTCCTGGTCATGAACACCAGCGTCAGCAATGACTGTGCTAAAAACAGCTCCTGCCCTTGACTCGGATTCGACTTTCCTTTTAGAATGAGTGGCGCAAACCTCTGTGCAGAGCTTGCAATGTACCCAGCAAAGTTATTTCTTTTATTACAAACCTTCTCCAGTCTCACACGGAAAAACAGCTCTGTATTCCTCAAGCTGCTTTGCTCACCGGGCTGGTGCTGAACTTCTCCCGAGCCCAGAGGATGTACACAAGTGCAGACTCTGCTTCACAGTAGATAAATGAGGTACTGGCCTGGCGAGGGCTCTGTCGGCCCTACAATGAGCTGAGCCGCCAGGGCTGGAGCATCCGCCCGTGACAGACAATCCAGCTGGATTCTGAGGACATTGACAAAAAAGCCGTATTTCCTGCCCACGTGCTTCTTTGGGTCCACCTGTACCGTCAGCCACTAGTGACTCTGCAGTGTGCTAACCGCTTACACCTACAGCTGAACAAGGAAACTCTTTCCTCCTCCTTAAGAAAGGCTGCAATAAACTTTTTTTTTACTTTAATTTTGAATTTCCACACTTTCACATCCTTTAGTGTCCACTGTGATAACCGAGACTTCTGAGGCGCAGAGCTTACTTTACTGCTGTGTTTCGTGTGGCCAAGCAGACATTTACACTTTTGATAACGTAGGGCCATTTGTTCCCTCCAGGTGGATCTGACACTTTGGGCCTAATGAGCCCCAGGGTGGGCAGGCAGAGCACTCAGCTCTTCCCTCTCTACAACTCACCCAACTACCAAAAGGCAGATTTGGGCGTGCTAGAATAAAGATGAGATTTCTACTGTAAAGGCAATTTTTTTTTTTTGTAACTCAATAGCAGCTTGTAACTGTAGAACTGTGATATAAATCCAGTAAGAAATAATATTTTAATTTAAAAAATCCTGAGCATTAAAATAAGATTCCTCCAGTTGATATGCATACATTTTTCTTCCTAGTTTCTTAATTTATTTCAGTAAGATGGTGTTTATTTCCACTGCTGTGCTCAGATCCTGAATACGAAGATTTTGCCATGCTTGCTCCTTTCCCCTGTTTTAACGAACGGTACTGACTTGTTCGTGCCACCGTCTCAGCAATAAGGCCGCACGATTTCATGTCAGCATAAAAACAAAAAAAGGAAAAGTAGAGATAAACTTTTCTGTAACATTCAGCAGCTGCTACCATAGTAATAACTCGTTTCACCAAGCCACCAAACATCATTTCAAGGATTTTTCCAAATGCCCACAGAAGAAGCAGCAGCCATCAATAACCCTTCTCTATAAAGCCTCCCAAAATTGTCACAGACCTTTCCCTTACGGTATTTGCTGAAAGCAGAAACAAAACAATGAGGGCTAGAAATAACATCTCTATTAAGATGGATGGATGCGAAGAGAGGTAGACATGGAAAAAAAAGTGCTGCATCTTTGTGTGCCCGGGGCCTAAGCTTCCCAAACCGCCAGTGACGCCGACTGTCAGCTTGAGATATGTCAGCGCTGAGTCATCCGGGATCCGAAACAGGAAAAGCTTTATAGATCAAAGCCAGCTCTTTTAATTGTCTGAAGGGTGTCACCTACGGCGCGGTATTTTGTAAAACCAAGCAATGTAATACAATAACAGCATTTTTCACTGCTGGAAGTTTCTGGGCAGGTTTGGTCACGTTGCTGAGCGGAGCAGAGGGTAGAGGAGATCTGCTGCTCGCCTTGTTTTCTAGTGCTGCAGAGGCGCAGATGTAATTACAAATAGAAATATAGTCCTGGTGGCAGAAGGACTGAGATCCAGTTCTGCCATTCACCTGCAGCCACTGAAAACTGAACCATTTACCTGATGGTTTTTTGCCTAAACTCACTGGAATTGCAGGGTTAGAAAATAGTGGGGTGGGCAGCAGGAGGATCCGCGACACCGCAACACCGTGACAATACTTGGGGAATGCATAGGAAAAATTGCTTCCCAGTTCTGAAAGAGGCGATTGCTTTAACTCTGTGTGTCTGCAGGAATGACCATAGTTGACTGATCTGTTTCTCCAGCACACCAAGAACCATCACTGAAGCCCGAGCGTCTAAGCCTGGGTTTCTCGAACCCCCGTAATAAAGTTTCTGTAAGCTCCTCCTGGGACAAAGAATGACAAAGGGGAGTTGCATCTCCTCAGTTTAAGAAAATGCCATGCATGCACGCTCATTCTCAAATGTTGGTTTTGTAATGTTCAGAAAAGCTGTTTTCCCATAAAAGTTTACTTCGTGCGAGTTCCAGGGCAAAGATATGTTAAGTACACTCCTAATACATTCCTTAAATACAAAGCGCTCTCATTTTTCTCTTATGTTCAAACACCACCAGCACAATAGATCCTGGACTACAACCGGAGTACCTAGCAACTAGCAAGATACAAATAATAAATAGAAATATTCAGCAAAGCTCTGACCTTCGCAAGAACTTAAACACACTTAAGGCAAAGTGCTGCTGAATCCAAGCCACGCTCAGAACCAATATCCTTCTGACCTACTGTCAGAAAGTATTTTTTTTAAGCAGTCCTGATATCGCAGGAGTTTGTATTCTGGAACTTGCAGCATTAGTCATTTATCTACATCATTTGAGGCACAGCTTACAGCAAGCTGTCTCGGTGATCTCCATCTGACTGTCCAAGTCTCCTTTGTCATCACTTCAGACTCACCTTCTGAAAGTGTGGGAGCGCAGCGGCTCGCGGTTGCCGAGATCGTGCGCGCGGGGAAGGTCAGCAGTGTGAGCAAATGGCTAATTCCACCATATGCGCCTGGAATTACCTGCTGGGAATGAGCAATCCCGGAAACCGACTGCACAATTAGACCTCCTGTTGCATGTCAGCCTCTGCTGAAAATCTATAATTAAACTGATACAATGATAATGAATAGGAGATTTAAAAAGCAGATTCGGGAACTGCAGAGACATAGAGACGTGCTTAATTATATGAGTTTTCCCACTGGGCATTACAAAGCAGCTTCCACTGGCTTTGTCTAAAATGACAGGGCTGAGAAGGTTTCCAAATCCGCACGGCGGGGCTCGTCCCAGCCACAGCCCAGCCACGTCGCCTGGGACCGGGCTCCACTGCCCCCTGCCCTCTGCCTGCCACTCCGCCGAAATGACGACCAGGCTCCCGGGGGCCGCACGCGACCCCACGCAGCCACAATAAACCCTAAGTTTGTGTGCAACTTTCTGGAGGATCAGGGTGTACTGTTTTCTGTACCCTCACAGTGGGGCTGCTTGCATGGTCAAAAACTGAGCATCAAAGGGGCTCATGAAAAGAGTCAATGAAACAGAAAAATAGACAATTTTGGTTTAGTTACACTAAGTATTTGTGCAATTGACAGTAAAATATTCTTTTTGCACCTGGGCAGGTTCTACATTGTCACAAGAGTGCAGCAGCCTCACTTTCTAAAAGGAAGCGTGATTTCCAAGCAGGAAACAAAAATGTTTCACATAAAAAGACACCGAAATTACTCAGTTCTCAGGTGGCAGGTAGAAGGCTGAATTTGTTTCAAACAAGGTTTTAGTCAACCCAAAACTTCGTTTTTCTATCAAACAAATTATAAGCAAAAATAATTATTGCCCAGATAATTAAACTCCAGTGGCAGTCTCTGAAACGGCAAGCATAAGCAGCAGCAGCCAGGCTGTGCCGCTGCGGGCTGGGACAGACTCGTGATCTCTGCAGAAAACTGCAGATAGAAAACCTAAAATCCATGTCAACCAGTGGGTCACACACGTACATCCAGCACTAAATCAAGTGCAGATTAATTATTCACAGACACTTCAGTGTCCAGTGAGATACCACTGATTTTGTGTTACTTTAAAGGTATCACATTAGAGAGCAAGAAATTGTATTTCTAAACTTCAAGACAGCTTGTATGCAATACCGGTCTGTCAAAAGATCTTTTTCCATGCCAATCATACAGCTTCAGGATAAGGGATAAGAAAGTTTTTTACTTACTCATTAATTAGTGCTAAGCTTTATTTGAAAAATGCATCCTTCACAATGTGTCATGTTAATATGCCATAACATTTTGAACATTATTGTTTTTATGCTTATTAGGCATACCCTGCTAGAAGAAAGCATTTTAAATTAGATTAAATCTTATACATGTTTAATGCGGTGTTCTCACAATTTAAAATGCTACTCTATTAAAATAGCAGAGAGAGAAATTGACTCACAGAATAAGCCCGTGAAAAGAATAGATCATGAGTGAAATGAATAATAGATTAACTGAATAATCATATTACTACCTATATGAAGAGTATAAATCACAGCAATCTAATGCTGTCACAGCAGAAGAAGGGAGAGCAGGCTTTCCAGCACGTAACTATGTTCATTATCTAACATGAAAAGTAAGAGGTAAGTGTGATTACTGCTAATGAGAGGCCACTTCACTGCAGCTGATGCCGGGTATCAATCCCAAAGCATATTGGACAAGAACACTCTTCTGGAGAGCCTCTCTCCAGTCTGTGGAAAGTCACTCCACCACCATTCATCCTTAACTAGCCCCGACTCTGCCCCTCAGCAAGACTGGAAGAACCATCTCCCGCCCCTTACCGCATCACTAGCAGACGCTGAGTCGCAATGCCAGCCTTCAGACAGAGCGCCCACCAGGACCTGCCAGCCCCGACCCCTTCCCAGGACACGTACTCTGAGTCCTTTCAGTAATGCAGACAAATCATTAAGAAGCCAAACCAAAGGCTACCAACAGCAGTGGAAAGATTCCCAATAATCCAAAGGGATTTGATTCAAACTGTAAGTCTCCATATACATCTCCCCAATACAATTTTAAATCAGTATATTTATATACCTTATATATATATATTTGACTCATTCACTTATGTAATTGCTATGAGTGCGTATCTGGATCCGTGTCTGCAGCACCAGGTTAGAGATTACAGTGATAACTAGATGAGAAGAGCCAACATCCAAGTCATGATAAAGCAGGGCTCTTCAGCCTCTTATCCAAAACCAATACACCAGGGAGCTCGTTTTCCCTACCGTGCAGGATACACACCTGTAAGGTACTTAGCTGAGTTACAGTCCCTGGCAAACGCCAACGTCCTTAGCCAACGGAGTGTTAGTGGAGGATGTTGAAGGGGCAGTATAGGAAAACGGGAATTACGGGATCTGGAACCAGGACTCCTCCACATGGCAGAAGTTTCCCTTTAACAGCATAGCTCTGTGGCCCAGCTGCAACCTGTTCATGATGCTCTCCATCCATCCATCCATCCCCCGACGTCCCCTCCTCTGCCACCTCATCCCTTCCTCCTCAAACAGCAGAGAACAGTCAGGGTCACTTGGAAAATGCGATTCAAATTCTAATTACTATAAAAAATACGAAGAGCTAAACAACATGTGCAGAGAGACCTGCTGGCTCTTACGCCATTCACCACTCCGGCATTGCCAGCTATTCAAATACGGAGCTTGCAGAAGAGAGAACTGATTAAAATGGCAACTGGCATATACAAAACAGGAGTTGCCACCCAACAGACTGTCTGTTAATGAGAAAGTAACATTTGTTAGAAGTTTCTAAACTTGACCTTGTCGACATCAGATTGAAGGAAGAGGATACGAAACAGGAATAGCTGCTGGCATTAGGAGCTGATTGTCAGCTGAATTCAGCATCAGAAGGGCTCGCAGTCAATCTGCTCCGCGCTCGCTGAGGGCTCTCGGTAGGATCTGTTTCGATATCTAGGGACATGCGTTCTGAGTGAGGGAAGAAAGCAGGGAGCGATATTGCACAAATGCCGAGTAGAAGACACTATCAGTGCAGACAAGTAGGGCCAGGTTCTGCCTTTGCAGCTACAGCTGCACGGTAGGAAAGGGGGAGAAGAGAAGCTCAGTGGCAGCAGACTGTAATTAGGGACACTCATCAAGTCTGGGGCTCCAAGAAATTTTCCGTGGCAGTAAGAGCTCTCCAAGGCTAGAAAAGCACATTGTGAATGCTCTGTAAGCCTGAGCTGGCAGTTGTCAGCCTCACAGACAGAGGCTGTTTGTGCTTCAGGGTCCCCTGCTGGGTAGGTTTATACCTTATGCAACACAGCATGATGACCTCGCTCGCATCTTGGAGCTCCCAGATGTCCTCTGTCACATGAAAAATCATGGTGCCCTCTCAAATCCCAGAGAATCACAGAATCACAGAATGGTCAGGGTTGGAAGGGACCTTCGGAGATCATCCAGTCCAACCCCCCTGCCAGAGCAGGGTCACCTACAATAGTTGCACAGGACGGCGTCCAGGTGGGTTTGGAATGTCTCCAGAGAAGAAGACTCCACCACCTCTCTGGGCAGCCTGTGCCACTGCTCTGCCACCCTCAAAGCAAAGAAGTTTTTCCTCATGTTCAGATGGAATTTCCCATGTTCCAGTTTGTGCCGTTACCTCTTGTTCTATCACTGGGCACCCCTGAAAAGAGTCTGGCCCCATCCCCTTGACACCCACCCTTTAGATATTGATCAGCATTGATGAGACCCCCTCTCAGTCTTCTCTGCTTCACACTGAACAGCCCCAGGGCTCTCAGCCTTTCCACATAACAGAGATGCTTCAGTCCACTGCTAATCTTAGTAGTCCTCCTCTGGTCTCTCTCCAGCAGTTCCCTGTCTTTCTCGAACTGTGGAGCCCAGAACTGGACACAGTGCTCCAGATGCGGCCTCACCA
>RSEF01000014.1:2323550-2364869 GCA_003993805.1 Himantopus leucocephalus
GTACTGACCCCTGGGGAACACTGCTAGTTACAGGCCTCCATCTGGACTCTGCACCACAGATCACAACCCACTGAGCTCTGCCATCCAGCCCATTCTCTGTCCACCCCACTGTCCACTCATCTAACCCACGCTTCTTAAGCTTGCCTATGAAGATGATGTGGGACACAGTGTGAAAAGCCTTGCTGAAGTCAAGGTAGACAGCACCCACTGCCCTCCCCTCATCTACCCAGCTAGTCATGCCATCGTAGAAGGCTATCGGATCGGTCAAGCATGATTTTCCCTCAGTGAATCCATGTTGACCCCTCCTGATAACCTTCTTTTCTTCCACATGCTTAGAGATGACATCCAGCTGTTCCATCACCTTTCCAGGCATGGAGGTGAGGCTGACTGGCCTGTAGTTTTCCGGGTCCTCCTTCTTGCCCTTTTTGAAGACTGGAGTGACACAGGCTTTCCTCCAGTCCTCAGGCATTTCTGTTCTCTGTGACCTTTCAAAGATGATGGGAGAGTGCCTTAGTAATAATATCTGCCAGCTGCCTCAGCACTTGTGGGTGCATCCCATCGGGGCCCATGGATTTGTGGGTGTTGAGTTTGCCTAAATGATCCCTAACCCAATCCTCAAGAAGATGCTCAAGAGAGATACTTCCAGTGGGCCACTGCAGGAAATTATGATCGTGGCATTCAATCTGACCACATTCGGCCGCTAAAGCATCCTTTACGGAGCATGGCCAGGTGCAGTATGGAGGAAGTAAGGTTGTCTCCGTGTAGATCAGTTTGACTTGAAGAACCTTCCCAGGATCACTCACCAGGCCCCCGCGCAAGGCCCAGCATCTGTTGCACACAAAAAAATTTTCCATCCATTAAGCGTCAGTGATTCAGAGCCATGACAAGGCAAAGTGACTCAGTGAGGGACTGATTAGGAATGCAAACTCAAACTGCCATGTTCTTGCAAAACAGTGAATTTTTAGCTTTACAGCTTGCTGCATAGCTCGCTGGACACCCATGCAGTAGCAACAAGATCATTCTGGCAGCTCGAGCTGCCAAATACTACCCAAAACTGCTGCCACAGCAGGAGCAAATGTCTTCATAGCAATTGGTGCAGCAGTGGCTTTGGCTGCAGATCTAGGAGCACGTGCTGGCTTTATGCCAGCTCTCAGCATCTCACAGCTACAGGTCTCAGAACTCAGCACCCCAAACAAGAAGTTTTATCCCTGTGACAGTCTCTTCCACATATAAAATTACCATTGCAGAAGTATATTCCCACTGTCAGGAGACCCTGTTTAGTGTAGTCTCCTCAAAAGGATTATAACCAAATCCTGTTTTCCAACAGTGTAGCTGTAGGAACCTAAGGATAGCAAGCAAGGTTTGTAGAAGGAGGAATAGCCTTTATTACCCCAATTAATGTATGTAGAAAAACCCCACAGATACAGCCTGAAGAACACGGGTACTTCTTCAGGGTTGAAATGGAAGCAACAAACTGAGAACAAACTGCTCTGAGTACAACTTCATTGTGCTAATTGCGAAAAGGATTGAACAGAAAAGAGTCTCTGCAAAGACTCTGGACCACAAAGGTACGGCACGTGATTTTCCAAGTGCTATTCAAACATACTGTAAGACTGTTGCTGATCCCGATATTGCAGTTTAATATCATACTATGCAAAACATAATAAAAAAAATATTAAAAAACAAGGACAGAACAGAAAGAAGAGTAAATGTGACATATGTAATTTTATACCTGAGGCTTCAAAAGGACTGTTGCCCAAAAACTCAAGAATATAAAATGCCCCAAAACTGACTGAAAAGTAGACAGGATGAGAATTGGGAGTTCTTGGGGAAAAATCCATGAGACGGCCAAGAGCCACAATACCACAATTTAAAAAAAGAACAAGTTTGGCTAAAAGCACATTCTCATTTGTTGCAAAGTGAAGAAGGCAATTAGGAAGAAAAACCCAATACAAAATGACTGAAAAGGAGGAAATCAATAAGAATTACTGTAAACAAAATTAGAAAAGATGAAATATTTATTAGGAAAGCTAAAAAGGACAGAGAAAAAGCCATTGCAGGCCTGGCTGAGGACAAAGAGTTCAAACAGAGCGGAAGAACCTCAGCAGCACAGCAGCTATACAGCTGGCAAAGTTTTCAGTAATAATGCAGAAGAGGTAAAATTGTTCAATACATATTTCTATTCCATATATGAAAAGGGCAGTAGGAAAATTAAATGCCTTCCAATTCTTGAGTAACTAAAGAGGATGTTAAAGATCTAGGAATAAACATTTTAAGGCGATTAAGGAGAGCCTGCACAGAGGAGCTGGAGCAGAGTTGGATGAGATCTTTTTAATTTTTAATAAACCTTGATATCTCAGGGAAATCCATTCATTTTCACCAGGTTCATTTAAAGCAAAATTTGTGGTTAGATATCTAGGAACAAGAAGCGTACCTCGGCACAGCTACAGATTAAGGGACTATAACCTAGAAAATGATCCTTAGATGTATAAACAAGTAAACAACAAATAGGGAGGTAAATTTACTTCCACTTGCAGCACTTGTGAGATTGATGATGAAATATTCTATACTCCCCTGCTACCCCAATTTTAAAAAGTAACACTGAAAACCAGGAAAGTTGCAAAACCACAGAATTTCTTAGAAGACCAGAAAACATGCCTGGTTGTGTAAGACAAAGAGCTCAACGCAGAGCCCAAGAGCTGCCTGGTTTACGATGTATGGAGACCTGGAGAAGGAGAGGGAAAGGCTGAAGGGGAACAGTTGTTAATAAAAGGTTCCTTAATCTAGACGAGACTAGGCAAATACAAAACGGTGACCTGCAAGACATGGAATACAGAGAACGAGTGAACATATGAGCACACGCCGGGGAAGCAGTCGATGGTCTCAGGGCAATGCAATCTCCCTCCCTCCCTCCCTCCCTCCCACGTATGAGCGGCACGGAAGGCACCGGAGAGCAGCACAATCCACGGCCAGGCACGCTGCCCCGCACACTGCTCCTGCAGCCGGTGGGAGGAGACGAGCCCTGCAGGGCTAAAATGAAATGGGCTGCAGGTCTACTGCCATAAAGGTTGTCCGAGCACAGCAAACCCTGCGGGCGGCCCTTTTCTGATCCAGCAGGGCTTCATTTCAACAGTTAGGAAGATTTTGTCAAGGGCAGTGCCAAAGTACGATAAAGTCCATCAATACCTTTGTGCCCGGGATCAGTAACCTGTCTCAAAACAAGACAAAGCCTTGCAACTCCCTGAGCCCAAGATTGCCTTTTGGGGTTGTGTTTGCAGCGCAGGGAATCCTGGCCCATTACAGGGGCATTGCTATCGCAAATGCCCACACCAAAAGCTAAAGGGAGGAGAATTACAGATGTTCTTTAGAAGATGATGAGCCATGAGTCCTTTTGTACGTCTCTGTCAAACTCAACCCAAGAAAGCAGCTGCAGGCAGATGATTTGAATACAGGAAAACAAACCAAAATGGATCCAAGCCACAGAAATACCAATTCACTATCTCCTGAACAATAACTTAGCAGAGCAGGACACAACTCTTCCCTGAGCACGAGCACAGTGGCGTGCTGCTCAGTTACTCCTTTCCTGGCACTGGGGCCTCAGCCTCCACATCGGTCTCTGCCTCCCGATGCACCGCTCTGCTTCTCACCGGCACTGTGCCGTAATACTGCTCTTCCTTACAGCTGGGTCACGTTGAAGCAACAGCATTAAGTCTAGTGCTGCCTTCTGTGAGACACAGGCAGTAAAAAGCCACCTGAGTTACACGAGTTTAACAACGTGTGGAATTGGTTACAGGAAAGCAAAGGACCCCAATCATTTGCCCTCACAAATGGGAAAACCACAAGGCTTGACTGAGGGCGCAGCGAAGAGGATACGCAGCCCGATGGCATAACGATCGAGCCCAGGCAGCATCGCTGCGTTTGGGCTGCCTGTGATGAAACAATAAAAAGCAAGGAGAGAGCATGTCCTTTGCGCATTGAAAATTATATTTCACATTTCATTATTTATAGCAAAGCTTCCTCACATCCTGACAAATCTGCAGGGCATTTCTTAGTACAATTTTTTGCATGAGTTGGCAGGGTTCTGCCGTATTAATGTTGACACAATTACCCTTACTTGGCCACCTCCCCAACAAACTTGGTCCAAGGATGAAAGACACGGCAGCTTTCAAGTGTTCTACCTTGTAAAATTAAAGTTGTTAGAAAATGTAATCACCTTCTATCTAGTCTGTGTCTACTGGATATATTTACGCTCCCGAGAGGGGTTAAAACAACGTTTTTAGCAGCTGCCTCAAAACGCAAATCAAATCTTCATGAGATGCTGCACGGATCTGCATATTACTAAGCATGATCCTTCCCCTCCACTGCAGGTTTGCTTCAGTCTTGTCCCCGCGTGAAGGTTGCCACCAGCTGCACGCGTGACGCGCTCCCCCGTGGCTGCCCGTGGCTGGCAGGGCGACGCCGGCACCATGCTAACGAGGCCCGGGGAGACGGCGATGCAGCTGCGGTTGCCATTTCAGCTCTGGCAGAGGGGGAAAGCATTAAAATGCTTCCGGCAACTTTTGGATCTGCTAAAATTTAGTCAGCTGGAGAGTGTTTACACAATGTTAACACTAAACTGGGCAATTTCTGGCCACAACATGTTACATTTTTGTTTAATCAGTTTTGCAGCATACAAGTGTCTGACAAAGCCACGCAGCGGGCCAGGTTTCAGGCGCTTGCTAAGCAGGGCATGGGGCATGTCGTCTGCCTTGTCCGCCCTCCCACCCTTCTGCAAAGAGATTCTGCGGGATTTACCCGTGAGACGCGGATGGGTGCAAGTAACGCCCGGCACGGCCCTCGGGCGCCAGGCTGCCGCTGGGCGGTGGAGAGCGCGTCACCCTGCGGAGGAGAGGAGCGGGATGGGGACACGCGACAGCGGAGGGCTTCAGCTGCACGACGGAGTGTTTCTTCCTCCTGCTGGGAAACGCGGAGCACCCAAGGGAGGACACGCAGGGCTGGGGGCCGCGCACAGAGCGCTGCCGGCTCAGCGACGCCTGAGGGCAAGGAGGGCTCACCCCGGAGCAGAGCTGTGCCCCGCCAGCCCGCGCAGCACACGCGGCCGCGGTACGAGGACACGCTGCTGGAATGGGCCAAACGTTCCTGTTACGTGGGAACAAGAGGAGCGGTTACGCATATCAAAAGCCGGATTCTAGCCTCATTTGGGGCGAAATCCAAAATAATTCCCTGGCAGACAGACCACCGTGCTATTCCAGTCTACGGAGCATTTCTATTGCCACAGTTAGTCTTCCCGCCATGGTAACAGCAGCGGTCCCAGCTGTGACGCGGGTCCCCGTTCGCCAGCGCAGAAGGTCGCGCAGGGATGGAAGAGTGCCTCCTGCGCGCAGGGCCGGCCCCAGGCACGGGGCCACCAGCCAACAGGCCCCCTCGCACCCCGACGCCTCCCTCTGCAGGGGTAGCCCTGTGTTAACAGCATTTACCTGCCCTACAAAGCTGGTGTAAAGCTTAATTAACATTTGTACCCCAAAACGCTTCGCGACGGTCAGGTGCCAGGCAGGGCGGAAAGCAAAGCCTTCCCGTGGCAGAGACAGGGCTCAGCTCTGGCGAGCTGCGCTGCCGCAGGCCCAACGCTGGCGAGGACGATTTTGCTGCAAGTAGGAACAACGGGATACATGGCTTATATGCACGCATAAACTATAAACTCAGTTTTTCTTTGCTGCTTGCAGGCTGGTGCCCTGCCCTTCGTACACCTGCAAGGACTTTCACAACACAGCTCCCTGAAGGACGGCTTTGAGTCCCTGCGCCCCGGCACGGCCCAGCGCCTGCAGAGGGTCGGGCTGGAGCCCTCTGCTGCCCGCGACTCCCCAGGCCCCAACGGCAACAACAGCTAAAACTGCTTAACGGAGACGGGACAGCCACAGGCTTGACTCCGAGTTGGACAAGTGTGCGGTTCGCCCCCTCCAACACTGCAAAGGGCAGCGTCGGCTGTTGGAAAGTACCGCCAGATGCCATTGAAGTGGCCAGTACAAACCTCCACGGAAAGAATCCCTCAGGGCACGGAAATGGAGGCGTCATGTGGATTTCCCTATTTTCCCATCAAACTAGCAAAGGGGAGCACTTTTGGCAGGAGTCCCTTCTACACCATCACTTAACATTTTACCTGATAAAAGCAAGTATTAGCATAGGCCTGAACCTGGAATCTCTACAAAGTCTGACATGTTTACAGTTCAAACAAAAAGCCAGCTTAAAAACACAGAGATGGATTCCGGTGAATCATCCATCTGTAGACAGCACTGACGTGTAAAGTTGAACTTTGTTTCATGTTGGAGCTTTTTATCATCTTCTTTTCCTATCAGTCTTTTGAGGGGAAAAATGAGGAGCTGAGAGAGCAAAATGTGATTCATTTTTGCTAGAGTGAAGCAATAAAGCTCTTGTAAAGTGTGGTCATCCCTGTGCTCCATTTCAATAACAGCAGTAACATCTAACCTGCTGCTCCTGCTGCCATGCTCTTACTCTTCACATGCTAAGCTCCTTATTTTTAATCACAGGCTCCTATCACATTTATAAAGCCATGGAAATTGTATTTTTGTCTTTTTTTTTTGTTTTGATCATTTGCTATGATAAAGTGAAAAGCATTCAGTGAGTCACTGATAGATCATCGTCCTTTCCATATGCAATAGGAAGCTGCCGCTGGGAGATGTGCCCCCGAGGAACGGCAGTCTGTCAGCTCTGCTTTGGAAAGACCACTGCACGATTCTCTCTTTCCTACCAACTTCTTATTTGCAGTACGTAAAAAGGAAGCGTTACAACAATGCAATCACTAGGTAAGTCAGCGATAATGCTGTTTCAGTGCTGCAGGTTATGTGCAGCGCTGATCAATAGGTGCGGTATGCCACTGCACCAGGCTCCATCCTGCCTTACCCACACCTCAGTGCTGGTCCTGGTCCAGCTGGCGAACAGAAGTCACCTAACTGAAGGGCTCCGACCACGGGCTCACTGCAGGGCAGCCCTGTTCCACCGGGGTCCCTGGGGGAACAGCAAGTCTCTCCCCACCACCGCCAGGCTCCTACAGACCGCTTTCACCATGGGGCTTAGCCACGTCCCATCCCAGAGGAGCTGACAGGGACAAGACGTAGGCTGAGGGAGTCCTTTAAATGGCTACATTGGCTCTACCTACACACATCACAGCTGGAAACTGGCCCTAGCAAACCCAAATCACTCCAGAGCACCACCAGCAACTGGCTGTACGACTTTGTTATTCTTGCTGGAAACCACAGGTGCACCGAGCCCAATCTCAGCAGTATCGCCGAAACTGGGAGAAACCTGGAACGCTGAGAACCCACCACTGGGAACGGGTTTTACCCTTTCTCTTTGCCTTCCTCTCCAGCATTTCAGGCAGAGATGTCACTTCTGTTTCCAGAGCTGTTTATCAAAGGGCCTGAAGTATTTCTGCGGATAACACTGATGTTCCCAGGTGCTATATTGCTCCTCTGTAAAACCCCTTTCTCAGCGTTGCTGAAGCCCATACAGTCTGGCATTACACACTTTGTCAAAAGCATCAATCCTTGAGCTGACTGACTGTGAGCGAGTGCCTGGAGGAGAGGCAGTGATTATAGGAAGGAAAGCTGCGGTTCATGTTTAGAAAGCAGCTGTTTTTCAAGCCATGGGGCATCGACAACCCTTCTCTGTTTGTGGTTTCTAGGCCACTGCACTTCTGTCTCAATTCCTCATGTGACTTTGCATACTTCTCTTATCTATTTCATTTTTAAGCTCTCCAGAGACAAATATTTATAGTAAGAAAAAATCTCAGTATTGTGACAATTTTCAATTACATCTTGTATGAGTATTAAACACCAACAATCACATGATTGGATTTCTGGTAATAAATATTGACTTTTGAAAGTTAATTACCATGGCTTTTTATCAGTGTCTACCTTGTTTCTCTTGATTCAGTCCCTTGGGTTACAAACCTGAGCACTCAGTAGTTCACATTCTCCTTTGGCAAAACCAGTGGATCCTCAAAGTAAATGGAATGGATCTAGCCGCCTTAAATTTATCCCCCCACTATTCTCTCACAGCCTGTATCTTACTGGGAAAAATATCTTCACTTCTTCAGCTACGGTATACAGACTTTACCATAGTACACGCGCGACAGGCATATCTCAGACTCCTGCTTGTGTTCATGTATGCCACAGTAACTCAGACTTCTTGGCAGGCTCTCACCTAGCAGAGGGTCCGGATTCGAGCCTTCTCCCTCCCTGAGCACACGACTTCGTACTCCTGGAAAGCTACCGAAAATTTAAAGAAAGGATTGCTGACCAACTGCATTTATTTTAACCTTGAACTCTGAATTTATTCCAGTGCTACCCAAAGATTTGTCTTCTAAGATGAAAAGAGATTCAGTGATTTCTATGCAAACACAAACACCCATATCCATAACCAACAAGGTGATGATGCGCCTCCAGTGCCTCCCACCTCCCACCACAGATCTCGCCATTTTCTGCACTCTGTTGAGCTTCCTTAGTCAGGAGGCGCTTAGCAGCAGTCACGGGAGACCATCAGGGGTTTAGAGTTACACTTCTCGGGATTCTTTGTGAAGACACAGAAGAGAAAGTATCTTTCTTATTCCTGTTAGTTTATGTTATATTGCAGTCCTATTTTTTTATTTTTTTTAATATTAGCTAATCAATTTCTTACATAACTGATATTTATGCATTTTTCAACCAGCTCTGGTTCTGTGTATCCTGTTATCAATTCTACACAATCCTGGAGAGATTTCCTCCCCACAGCCACCACCACCTGTCCCCTCCAATTAGTGTCAATTGCAGTGAAAATCTTTGTGATATTGAAACTATATTAAGACACATGTACATCTGTTTAGAAAGGCGGATTTTCTTTCCGCAGGAAAAGCTGCCATTTCAAAATCTGTTTTTATTTTGAATTGGAACATAAAGTCAAATTTTTTATTCACCTGCAGAATGAGAATTCTGATAAAATAATTTGTTACAACTAGAAATATTTCAAAAGTGTCAAAACTTTATAAAATAACATTACTATTATTAAAGGTTCAAAGCATATATTATACTATTTAAAACATAAATTGGGATAAAATGTATGAAATCAAGAAAATAAAAAATTGATTGATATTTATTCTGTTTTTTTCTTATCAGAATTCTTGGTCATCAACATGTTCTAATTAATACTCAGTCACCATCCCCACCCCTCAAGCTATATTTTTTGGAGGAAAAACTGTTCCACTAAAACATTTCCAACCAGCCCTAGTTTGGGTGTCCTGTTATCAGATCCTCGCGTTCTCCACTCTCCCCATTACAACCTATAAAAAAGAAAAGCTATATTCCATATATTTCAGAACAATTGCTAGAACTAAAGGTTAAAATAAAAAATGAAGGAACTAATTAGATTCTAGTTATGGCCAGTGTGAGTTAGACCCTGGCTCTTTGGACAACCATGAATGAATAATTATCTGAATATCTCCAGAGGTTTTTTTCGTTTGTGAAGAACAGCTGAACCATAGTCAATTCCTTATGAATTTACGTGATGAGATTTTTCTCATCAGTGGGCAGTTTCTTCAACACTAAAAAGTTCACTAACCGTTGGGATAAGAATACGTGTTTTTAATTTCATCTCCTCTGAAATGTTCCTTGGTTTCAAAACAGTAATTAAGCTGCTACATATATCTGAAAGCAGAAACAATGGAAATACTTACTTTGACAGAACCAGAATAGAAAAAGAGGCAGTTAGGATTCTACTTAAATAGTGTATAAAACATCTAAGTGTTTGATAGATTTGTGATGAAATGGTCACTACAGAGTCTGAGCAGCTTCATTCACCCATAGTCCTCTATGACATCTGTCGATGCTGCAAGCACTTGGATACATACGTGACATGCAGTAATACCTGTAGCAGCTCCTAATAACTTATTAACCCCTACATAACTCCAATGAAATGTTAACAAAAACAGGATGAAACGATCTTCAAGTAAACTTTTTGACTGCTTCCGTATTGGGTTTGATTCCACTGATAAGGAATGAATTTGGTTCTCCAAAGTCTGAGTAACTGGCAAGTTACTTGATGGTGATCTAAGGAGCAGACGTCACAGTATTCTCAATTTATAAGAAATGTTTTATATTTCACTCTTCTAAAGAGCAAGATCAACTAGAAATTCCAGACATCACACTGTGCATCACCCATTTTCCTTTTCACAAATAACTTGCATAAGAAACAGAGTGGCCATTAATATTTCATCCACTGCATATTGCTTTCTGGATTTTCTACAGATTTTTTAGCACCCAAAAATTCAGGTGAATGAATTCCTGTCTGTTGAGATTTATTCCTTCACTAAGAAATTAAAGTAACGTAATTAGAGAAAGTGAGAAAGCTTTTAAAAAATGGTTAATTGAAAAGCTAGTTACCACCACAATGAATTGCCTAATTAAAACATTATCATGCACAGAACTAAGGAAATTAGTTCCTGCCAGCCTACAAAGATACTTTCATCTTTGATAGCTATTCCTGCTGAGAAGAAGGAAGAGACTGCCACTATTATCAACATGACATGCGAAGCATAAATCTCTTTTTAAAAGCAGTAAGCCTGGGGAAGTCTTGTTCTCATACACAAATTCCTACTCATATATCCCCAGCTAATATTTAGACTGTGTCCGTATTCTGTTAATAGTTTCCTTCATCTGCATAAACAACTAATTTAAGGTATTATTTTCAGTAATACATTTCTGAAGGGCCCTGCAATGAACCCGTTACTCAGCAATGGGAAATCTAATCAACAGGCTACTTCAGAAATATTTGCAAACCATGCAAATTAATGTAACATGAAATCTCTTGGTTTGCTCAGTGGTACCAGGGGACATACACATCTGACCGATGTTATTGAGCTGGTTTTTTTCCCTCTAAGAATCAGAATGATCACAGGAGTAATTTGGAGCTCAGAAACAGAACTGAAACACTTTTTCCTGTCTTTAAAATTTTCATGTATTGCTCAGGTTTTAAAAACTCATGTTTCAGAAAGAAGTGTTTTAAATGTTTGCCACTTAATTTAAGCTTTCTACTAAAGCTGAAAAAAATTCTATTTAGGAAATTGGGAGGACATACATATTACTTTATGCTTAATTTGTTCCTTTTACTTCCTCCTCTTATTTAGGCCAGATGTTACCTGTACACAGAGCAAGAAGTGGTCCAGGGCTGGATAACTAGAAGATATATCTATTCATAAGTGTCCATCAGAGTGGGAAATTACTAGAATTTTCTGCCAGGTACTATATGTGCCACACAACTAGCTATTTTCGAGCCCCCTGTTCTTCCCTCCCAAACCTGAGCAAGGCTTACAGCTCTTACCATGACTGATGTACTCAGAAAACTTCTTTTCCACCACCAAACCCACTTAGAACTGGAAAAAGAAAAGTACTATCCGTATGACCCACAAGGAAAGTTAAGCTGTAAAAAAGGAGAAAAAAAAACCTACAAAAAAACCCCATTGAAAATATGCAAGGTGTTCAGACGCAGCCAGTTGTTTAAGTCCCGCTATCGAAGGAATCTCAAGCAAAGGAACCATGTCAATACCTGAGCTTGTAATTAAACACATTAAATGCTACAGCAGTTCATAGAATCTTGGAATGGTTTGGGTTGGAAGGGACCTTAAAGCTCATCTAGTTCCACCCCCCTGCCCCGGGCAGGGCCACTCCACTAGACCAGGATGCCCACGTATGGTTTGATTTGCTCTAGCCTGGGTTAATTTTTTTTTATATGCATCTGCGCTGTTTTACAATTTTATGCAGCCTCCTGTGATTGCCCCTGCTGCCAATTAATGCTTATTCTCACAGACACTCTGACTGGGGAAGAACAGATTCAGCACAGCTTTCTATCACTTGTTTCTGGATTTTCATAGTCAGAATTAGCAGGTTAGTTAAACTGCCGAAATCGTACCACTAAATCCCTGCCTTCAGCAGCTGTGCTTGGCAGCTGCAGAGCTCCTGGGCTGGGGCTGAGCTTGGGCTGGGGCAGCTCCGAGAGCTTCCAGCAAACAGCCAGCGTCTCTCCACTCCCGCCAATGTCTACTCAAGCAACATTTACTGTGCTTTGGTTATTAATTGAGTCTTGCTAGGCTTGGACCCATCAGCAAGCTAAACTGCTTGTAAATGACAAAGCAGCTCCGTTCTGAACTCTTCCACTGATTTCTTCAAGATGGTAGAAAATCTAAGAGAAGAATTAAGTAAAAGCAATGCAGAAAGGAGGACACACACAGACCACGGAACTACAATTAAACTGCAAAATGTGTATTTTGCAAAGGATGAAAAGAAACAATGGAAATACAAAGAGGAAGAGAATACCTTGCTTAAAAGGAGACTACTTCAGCAGCCGAATAAGGCCCACAAAATCCCTAGGACTTCGACTCATTATGGAGCCCAGGAAATAAGATCAGACTGAAAAGGAAAAAAGAAAGCCTTTACGCTGCAACGCAGCACACACTTGCATGCGCAGAGGAGCTTGTAAACGAGTAACAGGAACCATCGGCTGGCCTCGGCCTTCCAGTGCCAACAGATGCATTGCTGCTTGAGCAGCTTCCCCGTGCTGCACCTCCAACACAGGGCACATCTTTCACAGGAAAGATCACCAGCCCTTCAGCACCCGGAGATTCCAATTATCACCTGGCGGTCCAGCGCCCAGCAGTATGACAGCAGGAAATGACTGACCCCTCCATTCTGAAGTGATAGAAAATACTTATTCTCAGTGCCGATGACTGCAGCCTCGCTGTGCAAACCGGTGTAGTGTCCATATTATTCCTGCACTAGCCAAGAAGTCAACATCTCAGCTGTTACATGAATCTCTGCCAAGTACTTCATCCAATCTCCTACAGTAATTCATGAATATGCAGCAGCCAAAGCTCTTCTCTCTTCGACATTATGAGGCGACAGCAAAGGAAAACAAGGTTTTTCTCTTATAATAACACTTTTCACAGAAAGCCAGAACAAGACTAGAGATGTCCTTGGACAGGGTTGAAAATTTCATGAAACTCCATTTCTATTACAATTCAGTTACTACTAAACGAAAAAGAAATGAACAAGGAAGTTCCACTTCTGTTAAAATGGAAATTAAAAATATTCTAGTGTGATGTGTGTGAAGACAGACAGAAAAAGAATGATCTCATGGTGGAGGCAGTAGACTACCTCTGCAGAAAGCAGAGTTAATTCCCTGCCCTGTAGAGTACTGCATATACCATGCTGGGTCTGGTCCAGAAACCTTTGAGAATAGGAGGAGACTGCATATCCAGCAGGAAAGAATGTAACTTTGGATTTTACCATGCCTTGCCCTGGTGCAAATTCTTTTATTAGGAGGAAATGAAAGCATTAAAATGTTACAAAAATACAGTCCAAATAAAATTATGCCCTTTTTTTCTGAGTAAATTTCTAAGTAAATTATGAGATCATTCTCACTTGCTAATTGGTTTTAAAAAAAAAATAATCTAATTACAGTGGACCCTCACTAATTCACATAATGTTCAGGATAACCATTACAAATTACTTGATAATTTGCAAAATTCAGCAAGGAAACTCACAGAAAAAAGCATCAGAAAATGTACTTGCTTCATTTAGATTGTCAACTGTAGTTTATGGTTTCTTCAATTATTTACAGTGTGATAATACTTCCTATTATACAAACTAATGTATCACATTACATATTGCAAGAATAATGAAATCTTCATTTTGTAAGAGATTTCTGCTAGAAAGGCACTGTTAATAGGCAAAAGAAAAAGACTTGTGTGTCTGTCACCGGGTTTATGGGTGGGCATCATGTAGCACATCTTCAGATGGGAACTCAAAGAGCAAATTCAGATGCCCGTAACAATTATGAGATCCAACAAAGAGGAACTTCAGGTCATAGTTTGAAGTTCAAAGGTATATTTTATTTATATTGAGGATTCTTAGGAAGTTTTTGTAAGTGGGATGTATTTGTAGGTTATCATCATCCAAGACACAGCATGAAATTTGACTTGAACCTGGAAAATTTAATTACAGGGAAGTAAGAAAAGCACAAGACTCTGGAGACAGCCATTAACTTATGAATCTACTCAGGCTGAGAGGCTGGTGGGAATTTTTTTATTTTTTTTTAATTTTTTTTGCACTGTACTCTTCTTACACACACAAAAAAAACCCAAAATACTTCTTGGAAAGACTCAGTGGAGACTGAAGTTATACATACTCAAGTTGCTTAGAAACTTCATTCATCCTGAGAACTAATTATACAAGTATAGTTGGGACCATCAAGGCAAATTAAATCTCTGACGGTTAGTGGACATATTCCCTTTCTAGTACCCCCATAAAAACGTCACTTACTGACTAGCCAGAGCAAACCCAAGATAAAGAAACAGATGTTTAGTCTTCAGTTACAGAAATTTATATTTATTTCAGCTGTTCCACACTTCTCACACACATTTCATTGGAGACATTTCTTTTACAGCTAACTGCTTGCACCTTTAGTCACTTGTTTACCCAGAAGGAAATCAAACCAGCATTTTGAAATATCAAAATAAAACATGTAGATTTCTCCCCTGCATTTTGCAGGAAAAACAATACTGGCAGCTGACATTTTACCAAAAAGGCTTCTGAAGTTCTTTTATATTCACCTCCTCTACCAACATCGTGAGGGCAATGAAGGTGGCAAAGCCAGGCACTTCTTGGCCACCGCAGCGGTACAGGGATGGTACAATGACACAGAGAGAAAATGTGACCCAACTTTGCTGTTCTTACAAGGGTTATGACACAAAAATGAAAATTACGCAAAACAACAGAACTGTATTTCCTTCATTTTCCAAGCCTTGATTTGCACTAAGCAATGACAGCTGGAGAAATGCACACGCCACATTTAACCAGTGAGCAACAGCGCGACGGCTCAGTGAGAAAAGACTTAACTAAAAGATATGGCATAGTAGAATTGCCACTTGCTTCCCTGGAGTAAGAACAGAAAATTTCAGATCCATAATACTGGAATAAAAATAATAGATCAGACCGAAACACAGTTAGAGCTGATTTACTGACAAAAATGGTGCTGTAACAACAGGACTAGTTTGAGTCTCCTATTACGCCCATGCAGTCCAAGGTACAGACAGTTATTTTGGAAAATGAGTGGTTAGCTTTTGGTTTATATCAGTAAAAAAATACATTAGTTAAACCCAAACATTAAACCTTTGCTCTGAAGAGATATACATACAAGTTGCACCAAAACAACAACAGAAAACCCTCTGAAACTGCTTTGGGGCAAACATGTCTGGGCACAAGCGCTGGAGGACTGTGCTGAACCAGAAACACTCAGCAGCCCCCAGGGGGAAGCACGGAAATACAGATTTGTAGTGGAGCATCAAGTCGAATGAACGAGTCTCCGTTTGGTCAGAGCAGACCTGTCAAGTTAAATGCATCATCAGCGCAGCCAAGAGCAATTCCTAAAGGTTAGTGCCGTACCTCCCTCCAGGAGCTCCCTCCCCTGCCAAGGACCCTCCTCGGGGCACAGCGTTTGCAGAGCCTTGGGACACAGAGTAATCTCATCCCTGGTGGCCCCATCTGCTGGTGGATTTTGAATGGGGGTTAAAAAAAAATAAATCAAAATGGAGAGGAGTCAGCAAGAGCTGATCAGATTGGGGTTCAGCTGTGGTGCCTGGACTGTGACCCAAACCCATTCTAAATGATGAGAAAAGTGGAGACCATTCTCTTTCGTTCACAGCCACGGCATCTGATTTCATGGCTTTGGCAAGAGCTGGGGAGCCACACGGCACTCCGGCAAGTCTGTGCCTTAACGAGGGATGGCGGCACTTCACATAGAAGACTTCACAGAGAAGGAGAAAAAAGTTTCTCTCCCTCCAGCTGCCTTTTCATTCTGTTGCTCCTTCCTGATAAGGCTTATTCATTTCTACCGATTCCAGGCAGCAGCCGAAACAAGAGCCAATACTGCACAATTGAGGACGGCTGGCACGCACGGAGACCAGCAGCCTGCTGGGTCACTCCAGAGATGCTGCACCCCCACAGGCACAAAGCAACGGCACGCACCTGCCCAAGAGCCTGCTACCCATGGCTGCCGCCTCCTGGGAAAGTAACCACAGCTGAGAAATTGAAAGGTCGAGGTTAGCAGAGGCTGATTAGACACCCATCTAAAGAAGAGAGGGCAAAGGCTTCATCTGTAAGTACCTCTCATCTGATTTCTGTCCCAATTTCGTTCAATATTGTCACTTTCGTTTGACATAAATGCTTCATAAAAGGTTAAGTAACCTATATCAGGGCCAAATTAAGGGCAGGCCGTGCACAGAAGTCTGGAGTACTCCTATGAGGTAACTACAGTTACTTCCTACACGACATTTCTACCGACAGGTCCTGCTGTGCCTCTGTCCTCAGCCCAGCACACCAGTCTTGCCATGGAAGCATCTACCTACCTACCCATCTCCCCTCATTATGACAAAGAAAACTATTCCTACCTTTAAGAGCTAAAAAAGACAGACGAGACCTCAGACACTTCAGTACTTGGACAAATGTGTCTCTCTGCAAGCAGGCGGGTGGGAAGCTGCTGTCTGGAGGTGCGACTGCCGGCCCAACAGGGCACGGACACTCACACCGCGACTGAACCGGGCACTGCACCCCGCTAAACGGAGCGAGCATGTCTACAGGCTTTCCACATGGGCACTGTGGAAGCTTCTTCACTGCCCCTCATCTTTCCTTTTTTTGTGTCTGTTACCTGTGGGGTGTGGGGGTTTTTTCCGTTCCCCATACCTATGCCCCCCAAGCTTTTGTAAAGTTCAGTAAAAACAATGTTGACTTTCATGAAACTTTTTTTATTTTCAGGCACTTCACTGTTGCAAGTTTGCAGCATGTTTCTTACTCTTTTTCTCCCATGTAAATCTTTCAGAAGCAGCAGCAGACTGTTGAGAGCGTGACAAATATTACTCTCCAGTCTCTTTGTTCTTTGTGGACTTTTTTTATCACTTATTTCATTTTGCTGCAAACAGCACCTTTGTACCTTGGACAAGTTCAATAACCGTGACTCAGTCTGCAACCCATACTGAGCTGTCTTCTGTTTCATCCTGCCCATTAGAACCAGCTCATCGGGTCTGATGCGTGGAGAGGGGCCCGATTCCAGCTGGGGCAGCTCTACGCTGGCGGAGGGGCGCGCAAGAGCCATGGAGGAGCCGCTGTGCCCCGCAGGGCTGGACACCTCAGCCTGCGCCTTTCAACACCAGCACTTTCTTTGTCGCTCATCCCACCCCTGGTCCCTGAGCAGCCTCTCTCCGTAATTACGCATCCCATTTTAACTCTTCTTTCATCTCTCGGGAAGGATGACTCTCCCTGCCTGGTGCTTTCACAGCCCGCTGTCCCCCAGCGCTGGTCATGTCACTTGCCTAAGTGACAGGAGTGATATTTCTTTACGGCACAGGTCCTGTTCTGTGCATTAAATGTCAGCAGTGGGGTGGCAACAGGAGGGGGGGAAGAGCACTACGGGTTTTATTACCCAAAGCCATCATCCTTTCAACAGCAGCCAAAGGGGTACCTGAGGGCTCTCATTTTCATGGAGGTGATTATTTCTGCTGGATTCAGTCCCAGATCCTTTTTTTCTTTTTTTTCTTTTTCTTTTTTTTTTGGGGGGGGAGGGTTGGGGTCAAATCCTCCAGCCCACACTCTGCAGGTGCTGGAGAGAAGCCCTCCCCGCAGACCTGCGCAGGTGCTCGCAGAGGGTTGTAGGCAATCGTGCCGCATACCCGCACCCTATGCAAATATCACCGGCTCTTTCCAAAAGCAGGTCTTTGCAGACACCCCTATACTGCAGTTTAGCATTTTTAACCATATGGATACTCATAGGTCTTACAGTGCTTTCCCAAAGCCTTCCCCTTAGCTCCTGTTTCTCGTCTAGAGGCTGGGGGCGGTCATACAGCCACGGGGCTGACAGATGCCGACCGACAGTCACTACTCAGCCGCGTGCTTGCAGGCACAGCGCCATGGTGGGAGCCCACTCATGAGCAGAGTCCTTGGTGGCAGAGGCGCAGCAGTGCCGACCCAGTACCCCCAACACGCACGTGTACCCGCTGCAGCCCGCTACGCACCACAGCGCTGCCGGAGCCAGCCGCCGAGTTTGGGCAGCAATGACAGCCACATACCTCATCTCCTAGGCCGATGCCAATACAGATAATTTAAAGTGATTAGTCATCCTTCCTGTTTAAATAGCACAATTTAGTCTTCAGTATTTACAAAGACAAACTACGCACTTACAAGAAAAAAATAGATGTTATTCTGGTTCTTGTGTAATGACAATAGAGCAAGTCCAAACTTCACATCAGTTCCATCTGCAAGTAACACCTTTACATTTAAAAAGCCCACTGAAGATTTAAATATGAAAATATGCAGTGTTAGAGCACCATAGAGAAGCTGAATACACACTGTTGAAGGAAGCTGCAGCTAAATAAACACCAGCATTTTATGTACTAATAACCTTATTAAAAACTGTCCATCTCAAGGACAGATATATAGTAGCAAATAAATAGTGGATGAGTTCAGGTGTTTGGAGTCCCTGGCTGGGCAAGGAGAGGTGATTAAAGTCTTCAAAACCTGATTCGCAAACAGGTAAATATCATTTCATTATACCCTCATCAACATTTCTGCTTAGGAGGAAGAGATTTTCATTGCCACTGAGGAGTATCAGATGAGTTTGAGTAGGATTTGGGCACTAACTCCTTCTACCACTGTTGACTTTCAATGGCCACATAAGTGGTTCATTCAGCTTTAAAAAACAATTGATCAGTTTTTTGAAAAAAACCTCTCATCACAGGCAGACCAACACAAAAATGGTACTACCTTTAATTTTCATGTGCCCATTGGCTTGTAGAGACTTTCTGCTATTCAGAGTTACACAGTATTTGGTCCTACAATTGTCAATAATGAAATAATCCAGATGGTGTCAACAGGGGGAGAGGCCGGAACGGTGGACAGCACACGTCTGCTGTCAGTAGTGAAAATCTGACAGTTTATAACTTCCAAAACCTTTGCTTTGGGCAGCAGAAAGGCACAGCAATGGCAGCCTGGCCGCTAGACCAGAGCTCCGTGCCATGCCACTGCCTCTGGAATCGCAGGGGACACGAGATACTCCGTGTTTCCCTGAGCCCCAGTTAAGCGACCATTACATTTAGGGAATGTTCATATGTTTATACATATACAGCTTCAGTTATTCCTATTGTATTACATTGCAGCTTTGTGGCTTTACAATGCTTATTAGAAAAACAAAATAACGGTGATAGACAACATTTGAAGAAGCTTTTTCAAGCACAGCACCAATGAAAGGACAAAGAAAGGATAAAAATGGGACAACAAAATTAAAAAATCAATGTTTTCAAAAATCTCCCAATCAGTGAAATCTGTCAAAAAAAAGTCTACTCGTTAGGATATTTTTTTAGGTAAGCCTAATATAAATTCAGACATAATAGGTATCTCTCTTGAATTATACATATTGCTTAGAAATCCAGGAAAGGGTCTGTCCTTTAGTGGCCCAGCAAGTTATTGTTACAGTACCCTAAACATTACAGTAAATATTCCACAAAAGAGTAATCAAATGCTACTTGAGCCTCTGATTACTGCTCCTTCTAAATGTTAATGCATGAGATTTTGCAGCAGACTACGGCTTAGGCTGCAGCTGGAGTATCTCTAGAGTTCTGCAAAGACTTTGAGTCCTTTCAAGAGGCATCAGAAAACATACAATTTACTCATCTAATTTCTAAGAGTGTGTCCAAGAACTGCTGCAGCATGTAAAGAAGAGGGAAAACACCCAGCAAAGGTGCAGCTGACGAGACACTAAAGGAAACAAGCAAACAGGCTATATGCGCAGGAAGGGGAAGGTCAAAGGAAATCAGTCTGCTGCTCAACAGGGAAGAACGTCTCAATAAATGACTCTGAGCAGACCAAAGTGTTTACTCACTCTTCTGCCTCAGTCCTCACTAAAAAGGTTAATTGTGATCAGATGGGTAAGAAAATTGATGCTGGCTTAGAGAGACAAGTGTATGAACTATGACAAAAATCAGAGAAGGTGGAAGAATACTCGGCTGAGTTGGAGAAATTTATGTATGTTGGTCAGGGAAAAAATCAAATCAAAGGACTGTTGAGGGAACTGGTTGTACAGTTTTTGGAGCAGAAGTTGAGATAGGTGAGAATCTAGATTGCTAGAAAATAAGCAAGGGAGGATCCAGGGATTTAGACATCATTCAGTATGCAGGGAACTACTGAAATAAATAACCTGTAGGAAACCAGAAGATGACGCGAAGATTAGTAACTGCCAACATGGATTTGTGAAGAACAGATACGTGAAGCAAATGTAATTTCCTTTTCTCTGATATTTCTTAATGTTATTTTACTTGTCAGTTCATAAGCAACCCTGGGAGATGCAGTCCAGATGTACTTACTGTATAGTAGCCCGGTCAAGAAAACATCCTGTGAACAACGTACAGCTGACCTGGGAGGATGCACTGAGCAGCCCTTGAGCAGATGCTGCCGTTCGGGGCTGTTGTAGCAAATGGAGACCTTGGAGCAAGAAATACTCCCCAACACAGACTCTTCGTCAGCGCTGAAGAACTCAGGAACACTTCATTAACTTGAGATGCGCTTTCAGATTAATCGGCTGTCTTATTTTAGTTGTTTGGCTTCTCTCAAGACCTGCATTTACGTCTTCATTTGTGAGTTTATTAGAGGCATGGGGAGGAGTTACAGGCAGATCTCTCAGTAGAAAAGCCTCCAGTTCATACAAGGAGATAATGTTCATCATCATTAAAAAACAAGCAGTGTTTCAAAGTCACGTGCATGAATGTTTTCAAACATGTGATGTCACCTGATGTCATCTGTTGTGCTGTAGTTTCCTACCTGCAGTCATTGGGGCGTGCGGAGCCGGCAATGGAAGTCAGAAAGCTGTGCTGGAGGTTTGCCACGCAGTCGCTCCTCCAACACAAACTCATCTGACACCATCCTGACGTGATCTCTGGGCTTGTTGAGCACTCTCAATTCCTGACGGATTTATTATCAGCTCAGAACACTCGGCAGCTCCCAGACCTCAGGGTGTGTGACTCGTAAGACTTAGCAAATGAGTCTTCCAGTTCAGCACTGCATTAATACCTGGTGCAGTGTCGGTGAGTTACCTGCAAAGCGCATCATCCGGTTTGAAACGGAGTATGTAAAAGTGAGACAAAGCATGCCGTGACTTGATGTGATTGCTTGCACTTTATAAAATACGTTCACGTGAAGGCCTATGCTGACAGCCAAGCTGCCGTGGGGGCTTGCCCCTCCGGAGGATGCAGACCTGCTCCCAGCATGGGCAGCACCTTCTTCCACAAGCATCCCTAAGCGAGCAGGCAGTGTCACAATCTCCTCAAGCCCCACTCAGAGAACTCTGCAGGCTGCCCTCTGGCTCCCTCTGGAAACACCGGTTAAAAGCCCCTTTGAATATTAAGCTCCGTTTATTTTTCTAGTTAGGTGTTCAGGATTACCAACGCTTTACAGACTTCTGAAAAATCTCATCTCCTAGATATAATTTGCACAGTGGAAACTACTCATCTCTGAGGGCTGGCTATTTTGTTGTTTTTTTTTTTTTTTTGAAATCCAACTTCATAGATGAAATAGCATTTTCTCCATTAAGAAAAATCATTTAATACAGTTTAAAAGAAATTTGGAATATTTATACTTCAGTTTCCCTACAGTATAATACAGCATACATGCCCATAATGTAGCCACCCTCTAGACCCATTTTAGAAGGTTTTTCTATTCGCTATGTAATATTTTACAGCCCTAGATACATTTTCTATTGTTATACTGATACTTAATATTTTTTTCCCCTCAGAAGGAAAATGGTAACTCGGGGTGCCTTTTCATCACTTCACTGTGGTTTCTTTAGGCTAAATGCACTCAGTTCTTTCAGTCTGTATTTGCAAATTCTAGCCCTAACCATGTTCTTCCAGATCGATGCGATTGCTCTTCCTGAACTTTTGAAGGCCCAATTTATCTGTCCTCAGAATCTCAGTCTCCTTTTCTTTTTCACAGGTTTTTACATAAAGCGACTCAGAAACATGGAATGAACAGAACTTCCAGGTTTCATTACAAAACCCTACAAAATATGAACAGGTTGCCTCCAAAACATTACTAAGAGTACAGAAACAACTAAAGACTTTAAGGCAAATGAAGCTTTATGGCTGGTAAAAGTAGACTATAACGGTCACCAAGCGGTTTGAGAGAAAAAGTCTTTTCAATACATATTAAAATAAATTCAAACATGTTTCTGAATAGTGGTATCTTTCATTTGTAGTAAGCCATGCAGAAACCATTTCTATTTTATTACACAGCAAGGATTTTCACATAATTAGATTAGCTTTTTTCTGTATTCAAACTTCCTACTAATTGGTAGTGCTGAATATTCCTAAATGAATAGCATCAATTTTCTTTATATTTATCAGGACATGATCATACGTTTTATGCTGGGAACATTCCTTTTGCAAAATAAATGAAGTCCCAGGCACAGGTTAATGGAAGCTTCGTCACTGACTTCAAAGGAACCAGAATTTTACCCAGAGATCTAATGCAAAATCCTCAGAGGTTAATGTGAGTCTTTCCACTGACATCAGTGTGGTTTGAACAATGGTGAGAGTTGCTCTAATTCACTACTTTAGATGCCGATGAAAACACTCAAGCATTCTTCTAAGTGTATGCTTCAATGCTTTCCTGATTTGGTGCGTATTTACCAGTGATAGGGAAGGGAACCAGATATTTTCTTTCAACCATCTTTACTTTGCTCTATGGGCTGGATATGAGTAGATTCTGTTCGTATTATATTTTTTAAGGTTAGTTAGAAAGATGTCTGGGACCTTTCATTTGCAATTGCTTTAATCTTACAAGAAATTCCTCTCAACTTAGTTATCTCGTTTCTAACACTCTAATTCCTGGAATACATCATTATATATGCTAAAATAATAAATTATCCCTTGATTATTTCTTTTAAAAGGAATTCTTGCAGAACTGTCAAGGCCATGTAAGAATTAGCATTAATTACCCTGAGGCATTTCAGACCAACGCTTGTTAAGCAGATCTATTAAAACCAATGATGAATTTTGAGTAAAACCTATGAGACTTAAACATGATCCATTAAGTATAAAAGTTTTAAATTCCACCGCCTGCCCCTCCCATCCAGCCCTCAATGAATATAATGTTTTCAAGATTCAAGTAGGACAGGCACTGACTAGGAAACGTTATCATGCTTAATGACTAGCATGCAAAACAATAGAACTGAGCCCCAAAATATTTTCTTACGAATATTACATTTGGGATCTGATTATAGCCATGCAAGAGAAATTGCCATCCTGTTACTTATTTCTAGCACAGCAGCAACAAGAAGTCCAAGTCATGACTAGGAAACCTGCATTACCAAGTATTGACATACATAAGTCCGTGTCCTTATCGTTTGTGATCTATATAGAGACGATAAAGGACCATCAGCTGTTTCCTACAAAGGGGAATCAAAGCATAGAGAGATCACAGCACCCACCGTAGTTTGCACAGGAAGACTCTGGCTGAGCGAGAAGGCAAATCTTCAAACCCAGTCCCAAATCCTCTTAATCATAACAGTACCCATCTTCAACCATTTTGCTCCCAAAAGCTTGCAAGAATAAGCCTGCCCGGTAGCTGTAAAAGACCAAGTATTTGAAGTACTGCTGAAGGAGCAGAGCCAAGCCACGAAACCCGTGGAGAACAGTGCCACACACACTCCAGGACAGCAGCAGCAGTGTTTGCTTTGACGGTAGGCTCAGCCTCTTCCTATAATTTCTGTTTATTCATAAGTCTCCAATGTTCTAGGTATCCTTTACAAGCACATTGCTTGGACACCTCTGATCATCGATACAGTTTGATTAAACAACATAGAAATGGGGCGCTTTGCAAAGGCAGGATGGCACACAATGCTTATTCTTTCCCAAATCAAGGCAGTAAGTGCACTGAGAGAAATTCAGCAGGGCCTGGAGATGCAGCTCCCGTGAACGAAAACCCTCCACTCAGCCAGGCGATGGTATATGCCCCAGCGCAAGTCAACAACTCCCAGCTCCAGCTGAGTTCGGAAACCAGCAGAGACGGTGCCTTTCCCAAGGCAACAAGGTCCCATTTCTGCCCTGCTATTCAAACCCTTCCCACGTGCTGTCTGCCAGCAGTTGCTGAATCCCAAGATAATATTTTTCTGCCAATGATACAATGGTGTTATCGCAATTGTCCTTTTAATTCCCAGCAGCAAAAGTGATTTAAGTGGCAGTAGTGGCAATGGCTATATCGAGCATTTCTGAAGCATTTCAGAGTTCTTAATGTAAGACTAGAGCAAAGAAATGTCTGTAAAGAGAAAAACAATGCAAAAATTTCCCTGTAAACATCACCCTTGCCATCTCTTTGGTTGTGCCACCCAGTATGGCAGACAAGGCACTGGCAGCCACTGGAAGCATTTCACTACTGGCGAAGGTGGGAGAAGAGAAGAGACTCCCGTCCTAGGCAGCAGCAACAGCTACTGAAAACTCAACGTTGAATTTCAAGAAGAGTTGTGATGACCAGTCTCCATCCTGCAAGGTCTCGTCTCATGGTGTGCACTGAGCCCTCTGACCTTTGACGGGAGCTGCTAGACACGCCTCAACCACCGAGACAGGAACGCAACTCACAGTCAGCAACTGCACAACGCAGCGAAGTCAATGAAGCGACTGCTGCACTGGCGTATCTTGTAAGTCACTTGGGTTACTTTGCATTAGTCACGCTCCCGAGTGTAAGTTGTTTTTGTTTTAATTTAGAAAAACTATCACACTTATTCCGTTGAGCAGGAGGGGGAAGCGTTTCTGCCCTACTCTAACCTTATATAGTGATAGGCAAAAAACATAGCCATATGTCTGGGGGAGGCAGTTGGTAGCATGTGGGCTGTGCTGAGTGAGTATTTTACTGGATTTGTGAAGTCCTCGGGACAGTAGGCTCTTTGGGCCCCATCCAGTAAGAAATAATTGGAGAAGAACCCAAGTGCAGCTCAGAAACTATTTTTTTGGAGCTGCGGTGGTACAAAAGTGATGTTTGGGGATTTTTATTCATTCTTCTAGATCCAGGTCTTCCCAGGGATCTGTGCAACGTTCCAAAGCACTTCAAGACAAACAGTTCAAAATGCTAGAACATGACAACCCAGTTTCTAAATATAATGCCAATTATGATAAACGAAGCAACATTTGGAACAGAGATATGGTCACAGAATTATTTTCCAGAAGCTGGAGAAAATGTGAGCTTCAGAAAAGTAGTATTTATCTCTGTGCAACCAAAAATAATCTTTTGCAGTTACTGGCCTCCAGCTAGAAACGAGGTACTTTTGAGTACCTGGGCCTCAGCCCTGGCTAAACGAAGCCTGGAGGACGGTGGTGCAGGGTTCCCCGTGCATGCTGCCACGGGTACGGCTGCACCAGCCTCCGTGAGCCGCATCTTAAGAGCCACAGGCACCCAGTGAGGTGCTGCTGCGTGCGCCGCTGCTGGTGGTTCCCCAGCAAACCCAGCTGGGAAGCCCAGAGGTAGGAAATCAAACACCGAGTACTCCACACATTGGCAGGAGAGAGCTACTAAGCATGCCAATAAACACATTTCCATTTTGAACCGCTGGGATTTTTTGCTTTGCAAGCACAGATTACACATATGGGGAAAGCATTATTCTTCTGTTCAAAGTTATTTTTCAATAATTAATGAATAAAGCTAAATTCTCTGTGTATAATGAAATGGAAGCGTCATTTAAGCAGACAGCTAATTGTTTTACAGTGTCACTAGCCAGCTCTTCTTTGTGCCCATCGCATCCTGATTTCAGGTATATTTTCTGGTCGGTCCATTTATTTATTTTTCTGATAATAACAGCTCTGCAAAGATTTACATAATGGCATGAATGTCTGCTGGTAACATAAGCCCTGTGTTTCACTGCAATACCTCAAGCAATTTGCTGACAATATTTTTCTGCAAAATTAGATATGGAATTTGGAGCAAAAAGCCGCTGCCTTGACAGACACAAATTCCCTTGTTACTGAACAAAGGGTTCCTCTTTATTTCGTGGCAATAATGAACCGAGAAGCTTTAAGGTAGGGAAATAACATTGGAAGATTAATGATGATGAACCGATTTGGAAAAATGCCAGCAGAATCGAAGCTTCCTTCTCCCTCCCCCCCCGGCCCCCCCCGACCCCTTCCAGTATTATTAAGGCGAAACAAAATGAAAAAAACATGTACAGAAAAAAGCCTAAGAATTCCCCCAGGAAGATCTGAAACGATGAGACCAAAACAGAGGATGTGAGGATGCACAGCTCCGAGCAGGAGGAAAATGCCCAGGTGGATTTCAAGGCTGAGAGTGATCTTCAGACAGCCGGTGAGGATGTCTCAAGCGGAGGAGGCAGAGACCTCGGCTGGAAGAGCTCAGCGTGCCGCAATGTGCCTTTGCTTCCTTTAGAAGATCTGGAGGATCTGTGCAAAGGTGGTGGAGCAGGACGGGGACACGGGAGCCCAGCCCAGCTCTCTGGGGTACTGGAGCCACTACTTACAAAGAGGAAAATGGGACTTTAAAAAAAAAACCAAACCAACCTGGTCAACATCCTCCTTTTGAAGCTGAAATATGCCAGCACAGTTTTCAATTTAAATTTACTGTAAAGATGCAAAGGTTTTGGTTTTTTTTTTTTTTAACTGGGCACAAAGTTACCTGTATGTACTTAATACATCCTTTTACAGAAACACAGAAATGTAACTGCCACGTGTAAGAGTGATGCTATTGCACCAAACCCTGAAGAGGAGGGATGGCAGAAAGGACCCGGGGCTGCGAAAGCGAGTGACAGACCTATCCCTTGTCCCTGTGCACATCCCACAGGAACAAAGTTACCATGAATCACAGAATCACAGAACAGTCAGGGTCAGAAGGGACCTCTGGAGATCACCTAGTCCAACCCCAATGAAGAGGATCTCTACAAGAGAAACCACAGCACAACTTCCTTCTCTTCTATTTTTCCACCACAGCACACGCTTTCCTGTCACTTACAGTTTTCTTTTTGCTCTTTCTTCCTCCCACTGCCTGGTGATCCCTGTGTCTCCCTCTCAGCAAAGCCAGCTCCTCTCGATAGACCCTCCGGCTGCGTCACGCACTTTCACAATGAATCCTTTCTTCTCATCTGTGGAAACTAATTTGGGGCCCATTTTACTCTTCAGAGATGCCTTTTAACAGAACTCAGAGCTATCTCATGTCTTTAGGACAGAAAGCAGGCTGAACTCTTCAAGCCCGAATTTAATGCTATTTCAAAGCAAGTATGTTCTGTTCGGATTATTTTCTCCCCTCGGGAAAACATGTCAAAATAGTTAAACTCATGAAGAAATCCCCACAACTTGGGTTTCGACAAAACAGTGTTTTTCCATTCAGCTCTGCTGCCACGACTATACTTACTCCAATCACATGCTCCTAATAATAAAGCAATTGAGCCTTCTGGAACAGACGCTTTTCTTATTCCACGTGAAATCTCAGACCAGACCTTTTAAACACACCCTGTTCTCTCTGCCCTCCAAAGCTCCTCTCCTTACACCTGGAAAATTCTCAGATGGAGTTTTCTCAGGTAATGGGGAAACAGAAAGCACAAGGCCAGATGGGTTTGGATACAGGCTGCGTTTGGATACAGAAAAATGTCATTCGAGGTGCTTGTCCCTCAGTGCCCACTCTCAGTCATACCTTCACACGTCTCTCTCCAGAGCAAACAAAAGCTGGAATAGTTGTTCCTTCGTTTAGCAGTACTCCTAGAAAGGCTCGCACATTTTTATGAGCCTTCCAAAACATAGATGCCACTCAAAAAGCAGTAACTGTTGGCATCTGAGGATGCTTTGGGATGCCTTCAAAGGAAATGGGAGATGCAGGACAGAGGGGCGACAACACGAGAGCACGACCATTCAAGATGTCTCCACAGACTGCCATTACAGTATCATTCTCCCAATGCCAGAATGGCACATTTGCTTTTCCATCTGCTCTTTCTATACATGGTGGTATCGGAAGGAACCATGTCCTAATATTGGAGGGGGCTACTGCACCACCTGAGTACACTCCTGCTACTTTTGGTATCACGATGATTAGTCATTTATGCTGTGACTTCAGCAAATGCGCTTACCTTGCGTGGGGATATTAAAAATATCTGAAGCATACGATAATGGAACACTTTCTATTACCAGAGATTTTCTCCTGTACATATGTTATAAATTGCAAGTACTTATTGCACTTGCTGTAAAATGCATTAGCTAAAAAGAACAAATAGACCAATTATTAACAAAATATTTCATTGCAAAATCACCTGCTACACTGTTAATGTTAACAATGCCAAGTTGTTCCGTGTAATTCCAAGAAGATCCTTCCATCCACAGAGGTAATACCCTAATAATCTTATTTAACAACTTATTACTGTTGCTCATGGTCATGGATATTTAAACAAGATTATATAATTACATGGGTATACTCCTTTTTATTAATTGTGACCAGACACATATTACAGATACCAAGATACGTAGCCAACCACACAAAGTCTAATTAAACACTTGCTATCTAATCATGTAATGGTTGTGGAATAAAAAGTTGCATACTACAGAGCATTTTGATGAGCACACAACTGAAAGCAAAAGCTACATAAACATGAAAAACACAGGATAAACCAGCAAATTAATACTACAGAGGATCGCATGAATCGATCACGTAGATGTATGGAGAATGCAGAAAAATGCCCAAGCCAATTGCTTGCTAGAAAACAATGAGAAAAACAAGAAAGTGAGGTAAATGAGGGCCTGTCCCAAGGATGCAGAGACTCCGAAAGAGCATCAGAAAAGAGAGGGCAATTTTCTGTGCCCGTCTGTCTTTGCCAGTCCTCGTTTCAGAGCCCTGCTTCCTTCTGCGCTGTTCCGGGGATCCGGGAAAAGAAAAGCAAACATGCAGCGACGCAGATATCACAAGATACACCAACTCATCTGTTTTGGTTATCAGGGAAGTCTCAAAACAGTACCAGAGGAGGATTAAGATAGGGAAAGGCTTGGCATAAACCACAGCTAATTAGAAACATGGCAGGGAGAGCTGGTCATACATAATTAACTTGCTGAAATTCATAGCGCCAGGGTGCAACGAGCCAGGAGTCACAGTCCTGCAGCGCCTCGGCTTACACCCGTCAAAGCGGGAGGGCACGATCCTTCTGCAGTTGCTTTCTCTCTTTGCAGGAGAGAACTGCAAAAAGCCAAACTGAATCACATCTTGCAAGAGACTTTAAAACACGTAACAAGAAGTCTTCTGGCATGCAGGTTAAAAGGTTACAATCAAAAACTAAAAAAAAACCAAACCCACACAAACCCCCCAAGAACGTTAGGCAGCAGAGGCAGAGATGGGAGATACTCTGCTGACAGCCACTCTGTCCCTCCTCCCGCCCGGCCGGCGGTGGCACCGGAGGGCTGCGTGGCTTCACCCAGCTCCAGCGACCACAGCGCGCCGCTGGGCGCAGGACGGGGCCACCCTCCCACTGACCTGTCCCACAACTGCGCCTGACTGGGGAAAGTCCCACTGCGAGTTCTCGGGAAATGAGAAACACCTCGGATTTGAGGGCAACTTGCGCTCAGACAAACGTGGAACAACCGGCTCGGTCACCCCGGCGTCCCTTCCAGCCTTCGGCTCCCGACTGCGAGACGTGGCACCTACAGCAAAGGCAACGAAACCGAACCTCTGCACAGCTGAAGTTTCACCTATACACAAAATTACCAGTGTGCATTATTTATTTATTTAATGCAGATATGAGTCTACCATGTGTCAGGAGACAAATTGAACGTGGCAGACCCTCTCCTGGACTGCAATTAACAGCTTTTCATGCCTAGATTGGTGAAAGACGTGCTGGTATCAGCCATCCACATCTCAGTGCGGTTCGCACACACAGATCTGCACTGCACAGACTACATAATATCAGAATAAAGTGTCTCGAGTCTCTTACGTAAAAAAGAGCTTCTAAACTACCCCTGTCTAAAGGCAGGGCAATGGCAATTTCCGATCCTCTGTTAAGTGCTGCCTTTAATTCTAGTCCTTCAGCACATTTTCTTTCGTGGCACCCACTATAAAACGCATGGCATGTTCCTGAGAGTCTTTCAGCTCAGCTGCGCCGGCTCCTACTGCATCAAAAATAGAACCTGAAGTAACAGAACCTACAGAGATATAAACCTCCTTTATTGTGTCTACTTGACTATATTAGCAGATGGCCATGCCTGAGACTATAAAATGCATAACAAATATTCTCTCTACAACGGGGAGGAGTGTCTTTCAAGAACCAGAGCACTAAAACAAATAGCTTCGGTGCACCAGCAGCACCGTAGGAACATATCTCAGAGTGCTTCGAAGTGGCCGACTTCCCCGTGCTCGCCCCCAGCGCAGCACCGTCCTCCGGCGCGGTTTCACTGCTGCAGGGGCACGAGCCCTCCGTCCGTGGAGGCACGCGCGCCAGCTGCACGCGTGTGTGAGCAAGGAGACGGGCAGCTCCTTCTGCCCGCGAAGCTGTGCATCCCCGCCTCCCGTCTACACAGGCCCGCGCAGGACACCGACCCTGCGAGGCTGGCGGCCAAGCCACCGGCCGCAGGGAGGGGACGGCGCTGGGACACGAGCTGGGACTTTGCCTTCAGCTGCTGTTCAGTTTGTTACCTGCTCTCACTGCTGCTCAGCAGCATCTGCCCGCGGGGGAAAAAGGGGCAGCTGCTTGTGCGTGTGTGTTCCAAATCAGCCACAAAACAGGTGTTTATAAAAATAGTACAGACTTCCCCAGGCAGAGGCAGCATCCTCTTGCGACAGGCTTTGGTTTTAATGCCCACAGCGTCACACCTCTGGGCAATACCGGCAGCAGGTACAAAGTTTGAAACCGTTGTAACGAATGAGATGCTTCGTTAGCGAAGGCCCAAGCAGGGTTGGGCACCGCTGGCAGCAGCAGAGGGTCGGGGAGAGTGGGGAGAGCAGCACAGCTCGGAAATTACTCACTTTCTTAATAATGGCTTAGTGTGAGGTAAGTGTAAATTGGGTTCCTCTCTGCCCAGCTACATACAAAACACCCTCTGTTTCATCTACAGTGGCTACACAATTATTTTGGCTACCAGAAATAATTTAGAAATACCTTTACTGCATTTAGTAGCTGTACTTTGAGCTTAATTCATTAATTCTACCCACAATGCCACGTTCCTTCCCCTGACTACGTCTGCCACAGTCCAACCCATTTCCATCGGCTGGAGAGAGAGCGTGCAAAGGGAACTCGAGGAGTCGGGCAGCACAATAAAAAAAATGCACAAGCTGCAAGTCCTTTGGGGGATTTCAGGGTTTTGCTGAAGTATTCTGGGAGTGAGAAGCACCGAGTGTTGCGAGTTGGAAGGGACCCGTAAGGACCATGGGGTCCGGCTCCCTGCTCCCCACAGGACTGCCTGACGCTAGACCGTACGGCGATGAGTGTCATCCAGGCGCTCCTTGAACTCGGACAGGCTCTGGCAGCTCTCCATGAGCTTTGATTTTATGAACATTTTATTTATTTATTTAAATCAAAACACAACAACAGCCTTTTTTTCCCCAGGGGGAACACGACACAATGACACAAGGTGCTTTCCTAAAAACTAAGCAAACCCATTTCTGAGGAAAATCTACAATAATTGCATGGTCCTACAGACACCAGGAGAGACAAGGCCAGACCTCCTCAGCCCCTCAGAGCAGACAGTCCACCAGTAAGCTTTTCTCTACAAAGTTCTTCAGCATCAGGTTCATTTTACTATCAAAACCGTAAGTACCAGTTTCGATGGATTATTTCAAACGGATATTAATGCCTACGTACCTCTCCGTACATTGGCACTTTGCAGGAGCACAGCGTCCTCCCCCAGCTGAGTGAGCCCTCAGGGCTATTATAGTATGGATTGACCTTTGAGCGCCATGAGAAATGTTACCGTCATTCTTTTCAGGGGTGTTTGGGGTTTTTTCAGGAAGGATAAGAGAGAGAGGAAAATGCATTCTGAAGCAGTAAGCTGTTTTCACAATATAAATGCATCTTGATGAATGGAATTTTCATTACAAATGTGTCTGACCCTTAGTAAATAGACCTGCTCCTTCAAAAGCCTGCTCTGATATCTGTTAAAGACAAGGGAAAGGACTGCAGAGATTTCAGCTGTAGATGCATCGGACACAAAAAAAATTAGCTAGCATTGGCTCTTCAGTTTGCTATTTAAGACATTTTCATAAAATTTTAATATATTCTTAAACTTTAATATTATACAATCAGTATGTAGTAATTCAATGTCTTCGAAAAAAATTAAGTGTCAATAAAACATATAGTAGGCAGCTAATTTTCCAGATTAATTTTGTTCTTATCTTTTTCACAAGACTTTATTAAACTGTATTCCTCTGTTTTTGTTAGCTATTTTTATGGTAAGTGGGGCAAAAGAGAGCAGAGATACAAATCCGTTCTTGCAACTCTTGCCACGCTGCAGATCCAGAATTTTTGCAGAAACACTTTTGTTTTTGTCTGAGGTGTTTGCATGAAAAATGGATTTATGCATGCAAAAGCACTGGGCAGCTGTCAGTCAGTAGGAAGGAAATGAGATCTTTTGCAAAGACATTTGTAATGGTAATTGTCAGATTTGGCAAATGAGGAAAGTTGAGCATCACAAGATCACATTATATATGACAGCAGATAAGTAGTCGCGCTCTGGTTTTTATTCAGCTTGCACGCCCAAGTTCTGTCCCTTTAGCTGGAATTAAATGCATGCACTGAAGAAACACTGAACCCCTAAATGCTTAATCCCAATAACCAGATATTCTCAACTGATGCGCCAATTTTCTAGACAAATTCTTTGTCACTACTGACGTACCATTAACTAACACATTTTGCTCCCTCCCAAAGCACAGATTTGGCGAATGAGCAATTCTACCACTTTATGGCATCTGCAGATTTTGTTCAAAACATTGACAGCTTTCACATAGTCATTCCCACTGAACTGCAATGTATTGCTCTTTAAACCGCATTTCCTTACCACTAAGAAATATTCATGAAGATACACTACCTACATAAATATTTAAGTCGGTATTTTATATCTCCATCCCTGTATTATCCAACACAGAAAGGTCATTCATAAATTACAACTGTAGCACTAAAGGTACCTGAAATCCTGGATCAACCTGCTATTGCTGACAATCAACCTCTATTTATAAAGGGGCAAGGTGTTGGCATCCCTTGTCATTATAAATCCCAAAACAGCAGAAGTAAACAAGTAGCTAATATACACTTTACGTGGGGATAACAAACCACAGATGGCAGAAACTTTCTGATGAGGCTTTTTACCTCCATTAGACATGTCAACTTGCTAAATTTTTTCAGTAGGACTGATTGCGGTTTTTATACATCTCCATTAGGAAATATTTATTTCACCCTGAATGAGTCAGTAATTCAAGTGGGATGGTGAAGTCTGAGCAACCAAGGCTGCAACAACAAACAGGCTTGAACGCCGGAGGGGGCAAGGCGCAGACTTGGACCAGGGTGTCCGAGCCTCACACCTGCATCTTCCTGCCTGGCGACGTCTCAGCCTTCTTCCACTGCCCTCTAGTGCACCCCACTGCTCCCAGAAAAGCCCTTTAAGAGGTCTAATCAAAGAAGGATCTTGGGAGAGGGAGCTGGGTGGAAATCACAATGAGTTGTTGGACAGGAAAACTCTTTCCTACTCAGCTCTATGTTAAGGTCTTAAAATTAAGCACTGCATCCAATAAGCTGTGCCATAGGTGGTAATAATGATGCTATTTTAGACCAAATTATTCTGCCAACTATCCTGGAGCAAATTCAAATTAATTCCACTAAACTCAGCTTGAGCTGTTGCAGAGCTATGACAGTGCAGTGAGAGTTTCACGGGCCACATGGTGCCTGCAGACCACGTACCAAACTCAGCAGACACAAGGCTGAGATTCAGCAGGTGGGGGACCACGGCAGAGCAGCCCTTGGAGCAACGTGTGCTCTCCCAGCCTTGCTGCCTCCTGGGGGTAACTGGGGTACAATATTTTTTTAAAAAAGGCAGTAAAACAACAAAAAAAACCCCACAGATTTTCCTTGCTAACCATCAAAACTGCCTCTTTACCTCTGCACCATCACTTTGCCGACATACTGGGCTAGGAACCATCCATTGTCTGAGAGGAGGAGACCTTGCCGGACCTTCTCTACCTCCTATTTCCTGACTCTCCAGATGGGGCTTACTGGGAACAGGACTGCAGGGAGCCTGGTTTCAAAATTGGCTCATCTGAGGAGCAGCAGCCTATTTGTAATTGACCTGTTACATGGCACCCACGGGAAGCATTTCATCGTGGAGGCTGCAATTGCTCTCCTTGCACAAGCCAATCCGCTCACCTCCTTAATGCCCACGCTGCCAAAGGAAGAGGAAAAATACCCCAATCTCCTGCCAGAGCTGAAACTGCATCGCTGCAAAAGCCATTGGGAAATTCCCAAAGTCCTTAAAACTTTATCTCAGCAGAGATATCTCAGCAGAGCGCAGAAGAGGGGCAAGCCTGTCCCGGCTGGCACGGAGCGAGGAATGGAGTCAGGCTGGATGTCACAGGCACACCTCCCCTCATAACCCAGACCGCAGTTCATCACATGAGGTGAGAAACTCTCGCACCAAACCCCCTCCTCAGTCACAAAGATGCAGTGAAGGTTCCAGAAACGCTCTGTGCTGGTGCATATGATGCAGATACTCCTTTGTCAATCGGGGACTTGTTTTCTGTGCAAACTGCAGTGTAGTGTATCATGGAAACAGCTCAGATATTTTTAGATGTGAAAATGTGAACTGGGACACAGAACAGAAAACTCAGCCAGCGTCCAGCAGCACTGCATTTTGAAGGCACTGATTAAGGAATTGTATTAATTGAAGTGCCATTAACTCTGCTCTAGCTGACATTGGAAGATGTATTCCTGACATGGCTCATCCTCTTCACAATGGCTCAGAGGTTTCACTATGCATGAGGCAAGGCAGCCTAGCTTAACTCAAATAAAAGGCAAAACTCTGAGACTAGATTGCCTATAAAAGTTGATTTTACTCCAGAGCAAAATGTAAGCTGCTTGAGTGTCAAACCAGAGCAGGGTCACCCTCAAAATGACCCAGCAACGGGCAGCCATCAATCAGCACAGCACTTTTATTTTTAAAGTGTATTTTTGAAGTTTCTAGGAGAAAAGCAATTAATGGTAAAATCCTTTACTGCATCGATTTTAACCAAACTTATTACTGTAGGACAGCACTGTTATTTATTTGGATACAATTAAGTTTTGGCAAAGGACTGTTAAACACATTACAAATTTCATTAAGGACAATCCACCAGATGTTACAACTGTACTTCAGAGTTAGCGACATGCTCCGGCATTAATTTGGCTCCAGATACGAGGACTTCATTCAGCTCCTACAAACTGGCTGTGATGGGAGGTGGGGCCCGCTGGGACAAGGGTGGTCAAGAAACAAACAAAACCTCAAGAAAGACAGGAAAATACCTGAAACTCAGCTGTCCAAGACACTCAGTACTCACTATTCCAGTGTCAGCTCTTTCCGACGGAGCTGAGGTCAGTCGGAGCTGCCAGTATCTATAATCAGAGGTTTAACTGATGTGCAAGATCCCTAAGGGCTGGGGACTCCTTGTTTCAAGGGATCTCCACAGCCCATAAGTTCTCACCAATTCAGGGAAAAGCAGAACGCTGATGGGATCAACAGCTGCCGGCGTAGCTTCCTCCTGGGGAAATTAAATGCCAGGGCACTGAACTCCGCAAGGACCCGGCGTGATTTAAATGCTAACAAGACTTTACCTTAGGGCCACTGAGCAAGCACATTTGGGTACAGATAACTAGACACGCAGGAAATTCCCAATGTACAAGTAATACCAAAATAACTACATAGCTCGTTTTAATTATGCCAAGTACAGCATGAACAGAGCATGAAGAAACAAGCACAATACTATGCTATTAAAATATAAAAAGGACAGACAAGTAGAAAAAATGGAAGAGCAGCTATAGAGAAACAACCCAAACATCAGCCATTTTGAGAAAATATATTTTTAGACCTTTCTGAATTAAAAGGTGTAGAAGAAAACAGAGACCTGTTCCTCTCTCAGTGCCACTTGTGCTACAGTAACCGTGAAATCTCACCTCAGACAGAACTGGTATTTCTACTAAAAAGACTGTAATATGATCACCCAGGACCAAGGCACTCAATATCTTCTATTCCTTTTTCAAATGTACAAATTTTGCTCCCCAATCCATTCTTTTCAACCACTAAACCAAGCAATCTTATGATACAGTATGTGGATGACTGTTTTCTAATGGCTTTTCAAGCGATAAAACCTTTAAAAAGATCAGAAATCCCTTTCATAGTAAATGCTCTCTAAAGCCCCTCGACTGTCTTCTAGTCTTGAAACACCATGGGATCACTTGGGGATAGACCGATTTGACAACGATTCATTGACTGTGACAGTGATTTCACCACGGAGTCGTAACAATTGAGCTGTTCCTAATCAAGAGGTGGGAAACAGAGCTGAGGAGATGCCCTCGCCTCTCCTGGTCCCTTTTCTGCACCTTGCTATTGGTGCTGGAGCGGGACCGCAGCAGCCGCAGCGGCGCAGCCCGTTTGCTCTGGGAAGCGTCCGTGGAACACTCCTCAAACTAAAAGCTGTGCAATTTCCTCCACAAAATGTCATTCAAGTCTGTGGCTTTCAACCCCATTTCAGACACACACATAAAACTGAAACGTAGAATTTCACTGAAATAAAACCTGGGGAGTTGGCCAGGCTTATCGAGGAATTGTGTAGCCAGCTAGGATGTCCTTGAAGCCCAGCAGCTCATTTTTGTCTGGAAGCTCAGGAATAAGCACACCAGATGCTCCAAGCAGCAGCTCTGGATTTCTTTGGGGACAACACAAACTCAGTGCCACACAAGTAACAAGCAATCACTGTACCCAGATTACCAACAACGCAGGGCTCGGACACCGCCGCACCCCATCTGCTGCTGCACGCGCGGGGCAGGCTGTCCCCGGCGCAGCCACGTCCCCGTCGGCCCAGCCGCGGTCCCCAGCCCCAGTGCGGCCGCAGTGGGGCATCTCCCCGCGCCCCCCCCCTCCCACCACTCCCCCTCCCCGCTGGACGTCACAGACCGGACCATGTCCATTTCATACACGAACACCTCCAACGTGCAGCAAAGGCTACGGAGCGTCCTATCTGTATTCTCAGGAAGCCCCTGCCTAGAATTTATTCAAACTGAATCTCAGTTTAAACTCTGCTAGTCTATAAATATCTGCTAGAGGCGGGCAAAGACAACTACTTTTATGTTCTTACAGCCCTTTTTTCCCTCGTTTGGTTCATGTAGAATATCATTTTAGATGTTGCTGTTTCTCTTTTTCCCAACTGTAAATATTTGGTTCCATTTTCATTGCTTCTTGTCCCTTATCTTTAATATCATATAAATAGAAACCTGCACAGTTTCTCCATTTACAAATACATCCAGATTCATTTGCATGTTGAAAGCTTAAATCAAATATTTTAATACGGACATGGATAAAACAGTAATCCACTGCTGGGCTGAATTCCAAACAAATAAATAAAATAGATTTCACATCAAAGCAATAAACAATAGCAACGCCAATTACTCATTAGAATTCCCGCTCTGCAGACGTGACTGACAGGTATTTTATAAAAGCAATGAAAATAACAACAAAAATCTCAAGCCCCCAAACTATCATTACTTGTTGTACTTCCCTCCTCGTCTAGACTATGTTGGGGTGCGTTTCCCAAACAGTTGGAGCACCAAAGCACTTAGGGGTTAGAGTTCATTTAAATACTAAAATCAACCTTTGTGATGGGAAAGGAATCAAAGCATTTCCACTTAATTTCTAATTCACCTGTAAGACAGAAAAAAGCCGCAGCTAATTCTTTTTCTGAGCCGCCAATGGCATTGCTTTAAAAGTTGTACCTGCCTCTGCTGCAAACATCCCCCTTTCTGTGGGGATGGACCATGAGAGTTTGAGTGCTGCCCTAAGCAAGCTACTGCCAACCCAGGAGTCACCGTGAGTCACACGCATCCCCGCGGCTGAGTCACAGCTCCTCCTCTGCTCTACTACTCCCTTCCAAGATCCGAGGGAGGCGATTCACTCTCACAGTAATTACGCCTGCCCGGAAAACAGAGAGCCTCGGTATTGCCAATCTGTAGTATTCAAATATTATGAGTCAGCCCTTCCCCCGAAGTCATGTGGCTGGCTTAAAAAGTCACATAGTTATAAAAATATTAAGTTTGTGGGAATTTTTCTTATTCACTTTCTGATTGTTATTTTTAGCTGGTTTAAAAGCGTGTTTTTCTCTCCCACCTCCTCTCTTTTCTGCTCTCCTGCAAAATGAAAGGCGAGATTCTCACATCTTGACTCGATTTCATGCTTCAGAACAGACACTTCGTAATACACCAGGCAGGTTCAGACCACGTGAGGTGGCACCACTGGGAGCGGAGGGCCACCTTCTGTGGTCCAACAGACGTGGTTCAAGCTAGCACGCCAAAAATTCACTGCAAATTTAACATCTTTTTTTCTTCACCCCTCTCAGCGCTGTGCTGAAAGAATAGTATTTAGCTGTGAAAGCAGGGAGCATCTCTGTATCAAGGTTTTGTGGAGAATTCGTTCCAAGGCCCCAGAAGCAGGAATACGTACTGAGCAATGGCTGTTACCTGTGAAATCTCACTCAAATCTTGGGGCTTCCACAGGTATAGTTTAACTTTTCAGCAACAATTCACACACACTCCCCATCTTTCTCCCACTGCACAGCCAAAAGGCATTAGAAGGTGTCCAGCCCAGAAGCCCCACAGCCTCCCGCGCGGGCGCTTACGCCCCTGAGCGATGCTGTTAAAGGGCACCTACGCGAGCAGAGATCAGGATCCGCTCCGCTTCCGTGTAAAACCCACCCAGCCTGCAGATCCGCACGGATCAGCCCTGCCAGCTCCCCGCTGCAGCCCGGCCAGGGCCGAGCGGCCAGATGGGATTTTTGGCCTACGGCCTTGACTTTGTCTCCAGCACACTGAAGTCAGACCTAAATATTATACATTGCGGGGGGGGGGGGCATTCAGAATTTATATGCTCGAGCAGAACGAGTACCCAAAAGAGCATCTCTGCAGTAGGTGAGTGCCTTTTTGAGTGCCTGCCTTTAGGGCTTTTCTTCTGGAAGACACACATAAGGCTTCTTGTAGCCTGGTAATGAAAATCCCTTCCCTTGCTGCTCTGTAATATCTCCCTACGTGTCAGAGCTCAAAGCAAACCAGCGCTGCCCAGGGCTTCATGAATACCGTAGCCTTGATCTCCTCATAGGCCAAGGCTCATGTCGGAGAGGCTGCACGCCCGCGTGCTGATCTGTCCCTCCCGCCTGCAGGACCGGGACACACGTGCTGGCTGTAGGGTTCAAGGGATGGAGCTGCGGTGGCTTCATACAGAAAATATAGGCAAATGCAAGCACAGAAAGGGAGGCAAGACACACTGGTGCCGTTTCCACTGAAAAAGAAGAAATCCAGTATTCTCTTGAAGTAGCATTTGTTTGCTTTTTAAACAAAGCCAGCAAGTACAGAATCACTGCTCTTTTCCTTTCTTCTAGTTCCCACCAGTATCCTGAAGCTCTCTGTCCTGAAATCCTGTTGGGGAGGTGGACTGAAACCTTTGGTCAGGTTAACTTTCAGCACCTAAACGAAGAGTACATACAAGGGCTATGTAGGCTGCTTAGCAGCAGCTTCTTTTCCTTTCCATTCACAAGAAGGGTACAAAGAAGTGCACAAGAAGGTCGTCCTATTCTACAACCTCCTTCTCCTAGGAAAGGGGCAGTGCCTTTGAGTATAACACCATTTTCCTTATTCTAAACAAAAATCTTTACCAGGTATCAGATGAAAGCAGCTCTTTCTCTGTTTCATTATTGGGATCACAAGACAACATATTCTTCTGAGAGTTTTACCCCCAGGTTTAGGCATCTCTGGCTTGTTCATCCTAAAGTTTTGGAGTGTTTCCACTACTAGTAGAAGAAAAATCATATAAATAGAAAATCATATGAATAGAAACCAAGAGAAATCATCCAAAGGAAAAACTTGCCATAGTGCCCTGTATACCTATATACTGTCAGAACTGAACTGAGCACCCGTATGTGGTGATACAACTAATACGCCAGTCAAGACAGACCACTCAGTTGAAAAAGCAAAATATTATACACTTCTAAACAATAATTTTCCCCACCGATGACATTTTTGAAGGAACAAACAGGAACAGCCTAACACTCACAAGTGCTTAACACTTCATAACAATGACTCCTATAAAAAAAAAAAATCATGTTGCAAGATGAGTATCAGTAGACGCAGCCACCAGCAACTCCAACTGGACTTTTGCAGATGTTGTACTGCGACACACCTGTGACTAAGCTATAGTGAACAAGATGTTCTCAAATCCATGAGTAAAGAAGAAAATCTTACAATAGGGTAACCATTAAACCTATTTGGTGGGCAGTGATGTGTTGGTGTCTGAAAATGCATACTGTTCTCCTGTATTTAATCCCCAATGACTCACACACTCCAGTATTCTTTAACAAAGACTATGCTGGCAATTTTTAGCCCACCTCCCCAAGGCATTATCTCATCAGGAGGTTACCATAAATCCCAAGCGTCCAACTTGCTCTCATCAATGTCAGGAAAAGTCCTCTGAGACTTTTTTCCCCTGCAGGGAAGTCTTTGCATCCTCATCCTAGAAAGTCCTTGCATCTACTTTTCAGCAGTATCAGTAAAATAATAACATTGAAATGGTACAGTGCATCATTTTTAATGCGCCTGGCGAGCCCTGCGTGAATCAAGCCACCGGGTGCAGTCAGGCTGCGCTCGCAGTGCAATCAGCACTGTAAATAATCTAAACAGGTAGTTTTGTCAGTAAGACTTTAAATCCAACCATAAACACCCTCACCTTTGATGATCCCTCCTGGTTCCCACCATGCCTACCTACCACAGAAGCCTGGTCGAAGTTGTGACATGTGGAAATACAAAGAAAAAGAACATTTCACGTGTCAGTGTGTCATTGCTTCCTTTTCTCCCCAAGGGGTTGCCCAAGGAGGGGGGAGGTCCAGCTAGCTCACTTGCTTCCCAATGGGAAGAAAACAAGCTGAGACAATCAAGTGTTTCTTTGGTGCACTTCTGCTTACTTACCAAAAAAAAAAAAAAAAAGAAAAAAAAAAAAAAAAA